>VZTL01023761.1:0-46374 GCA_013400535.1 Scopus umbretta | reverse complement strand
TTTTGTATGGATTAGTTACTAATCTTTATCAGTACTGAAGCTAATGCCAGTTCAGTTGAAATTTTTTAACTCTTCACCTGCTTGATTCAGCAAAGGAGAAATGCGATATTACTCCTAACTTTTATGCTTCAGGAGAAAGACCTAGTGACAAATAGTTTATTTGGACCTCCCCTGTAGAATGCTGCTTGTGTTGTTTGGTTTATTTTGCGTACCTTTTGAGATGGCCAGATTTCCCCAGACAAAATTTTGTCGTGGTCCTTTGTAACCAGTTATGTTTTCCTTGCACAGCGTTTTACAGCTTACAGCTTTAAGGGACCAACTTATATGTGCTTGGTCAGAACAGTATCATGCGGATTTGCTGGTTATAGTCTGTGGTTTAAAGAAGCTTTGAATTCATAGGTGTGTAATTACCAGGTGGAAAATAGCTTGCCTTGTTACTCATGCTCCTGTGTTTCTTACATACCTCGAAAGCAATGCTGTACTAAGTCTGAATGGAGAAATCCAGTACACCTCTCTCTTCCTGACTGTCTGGCATTATAATCAAGTATTACCATTTTTGTGAGGAAGGATCACTATAGTGATGACTAGATGATCTCAGAGGTCTTTTCCAACCTTAATAATTCTATGATTCTATGGTGAAACAGTCCACACTGCTTTTATTAAAACCAGTTATTTGTGCTGTTTTCATTTAGACTTTACAGCAGCAAGAATGCAAACTTCTCTATAGTCGTAAAGAAGGTCAGCGTCAAGAAAACAAAAACAAAAATAGATACAAAAACATTTTACCCTGTAAGTATTGATTTCTTTCATTATAATGTAAGCCTGCTACTTTTCTATGCTTTATTTTCTTAGCTCGTAAATACAGGGTTAATTAATCACCACTGTGCTTTTTCTTCTCTTTAGTGATAATTTCCCTTTTTATGTTGTCAATATTAGCCATGCAGTTTCCATTTTGTGTTCAAACATTTGCACTTTGTAGATACTGGTATTTCGATTCCCAAATACTGTTTTTTATCTTCAGCTTTTATTTAAGTGTCACATCCCTAAACTGTTGTTCAGCAAACTGGAATGCTTAAATTTAAGAGGATTAATTTGTAGTACAAAACTGCGTGGCGCAAATCCAGCGGCCATTTGCCTTGACTTAGTGCTTGACTGTCCATGTACTCATGAGTTACTGGGGTCGTGAACACTTATTTTGATCTAGCTTGTTATGAATTGGCCACTTGTTTTAAGAAATGGCAAAGGAGGAAGGGTTGACTATTCTAGCTGCTAATTTACTGAGTTTCATAATAACTTCTGGTAGCAGTAATAAATGTACCTGTCTGTGGGATGTTTAAAAATAGCTGTGTGTTCATAACTGTAGAATGCAAGTGCTTAATGTACATATATATTCTTCCAGTTGATCATACCAGAGTTGTTCTACATGATGGTGATCCAAATGAACCTGTTTCAGACTATATCAATGCTAATATTATTATGGTAAGTATATTCCTACCTACAGGAATCCTGTTAGCACAGCCCATGTCTACTCTTTAACATACTCGCCTAAATCAAAGTTAGTCTTGTAACCATGTTACCATTTGTTAAATTGTTTTTTCTCTAGCCTGAGTTTGAAACCAAGTGCAACAACTCAAAGCCAAAAAAAAGCTACATTGCTACTCAAGGTTGCCTGCAGAATACAGTGAATGATTTTTGGAGGATGGTGTTCCAGGAGAATTCTCGAGTTATTGTTATGACAACAAAAGAAGTTGAACGAGGAAAGGTAAAAACAGACTCTCAAACTGGCCTTAGGAAAGGTCATGACATTTGAATGCAAGTAAGGACTAAACTGGCTTGGTTGTGTTGCTTTATATGCTGAAATCTGGTGTGCCACCACTGTCTTTGGAGACCTGGAAGCGGCTGAGTGTCCTTTTTTTATTGGTGCCTGTGGGAATTGAGGGTATACTCCTATCATATTATTAGGCCTGCCTTTTTAGGGGTTGACTGATTAAGTTTTAGCTACTGAAGGTGAATTTATGTATTTTAAAATTATTCAGGGAATGAGGTGCTGGAATGCGAGATGTAGCCAAAAAGGCATTCTGTGTACTTGAAGGGGTAAACTCCCTTTTCCTGTAAGGAAAGTGTTGACGTTTATTTTAGCTTACCAAGCTTGTATAGACTTTACTAGAAAAGCAGAATTATGGGACTTTATAAGAATGAATTTAGATGATATTGCTTCTTACTTAAAAACTGCAATACAGTGTGAAAGTTATTGCCCCAGATCCACCTCATTCAGGTCACACTTACTAGACTCTACTAGAATGCTGTTCTCTCTTCTGGCTTTACTTTCTATGCTTGAATTTGATAACATTCTTATTACGTGCTGAGCTAGTGATTACAACTGAAACTGTACCTGGTTAGGAATCCTTCAACCAGCTTTAGCATTTTTATTCCTAAAGTCAGGTCCTTTGCCTTTGACTGCCCTGTTCTGCATGAATACAGCTGCCTGTTCAGCGTCAGGAATCTGCAGGCCCCTTGTGAACTGCTCTGGCAGTATTTAATGCTCTGAAAGAGGAAATTTTCCTGCAATGATGTATCCCAAGAAACTCCATTTTACCTTTACAGTGCAGAGTTCTTATTCACTGTCTTCTGGCAAGTTTGAGGCTATTACTTTGTTTCTAGGTTCTAATGACATATGGCAGGGAAGCATAGGAAATAGTTGAGTATTGATATTCTGGCAACGGTCACATACCGCTTCCTGTGTATAGTGTAGTTTTATCTTTGGAATGTGTTGCTTCTGATCTTTTTTCTGTTTGGTAAACAGTTTCTCTTCTCTTCTTGTGTTTGTTTTGGGGTTTTTTGGTCCCTCCCCCCCTTGAATTTCTCTGCTTTTTCTACATACCATTGTCCACCTTTTCCAATAATCCGATGATCTGTTTCTGAATGGAAAGCTCTTATCTTGTTCGATGAGTGCCGCTTCTGAAAAAAATGGAATTGAAAGCATAGCTAATGTTTTTCTATGGGTGACTGATCATTGCGGGCCATTCCTTACCACTGCCACAAAAAGGACGCTTTGTGTATATGTACTGAAGACAGAGAGCAGTAGACTTTACGGGCTTCTCTTCCTACTCTAGGTATCAAAGCTGCCATTAGTGGTGTTTATAGAAAGCATTGGACTCTGTCTTGTGGATTTTTTTTTTTAGGCTTTGTAACTTCTGCCCATTCATCACCCTTATAAAGGGGCACGATTTGTGTTTCCTTCCTGAGAATGAACAGAAGGAGGGAGAAGCCACCCCTTTCCAGTGACCTTCCTCTTAGATCTTTCTCTTGGAAGAAGAGAAACAAATTATAGGGTTGCTTTGGAAGAGTTGACTTGAATACACTTAGTACGCTTTTTTTTTTTGATAACCTATGGAATGGTCTATGATCCTCTGCAGTCTCCATGATTCTTTCCAAATTCTGCTAAGCCTGTTTTCTGTGCTTTGGCTGTATAAAACATTTTAATGTCTGATTACTGAATCAGTGCTGCGTGCATTGATTTTTTTTTTTTCTTTTTTTGCCTTTTTTTTTTCCCCTTAATGCCTATTCCATTTTTTTTCAAGAATTGCAAATAACAGTCCTGATATAAAAGCTTTTTTATCTCAGGCCAAGGTGCTTTCAGATCTGCAGGAAGGAGAGAAGCCTCTACATCAGAGATGACTTCAAGAGCATGTTACCTAAGGAAGTGAGGAACTATGAAACATCTCAGATCTGCATAGAGTTCTGAATATGCTTTAGAATGCACTGTAGAAGCAGCAAATACTTACAAATTAAAATAGTGGTGTTCTGGAGGCAGTCATTTGAGCTGATAATACATGTATCCGCTCTATCAGACTAAAGCTTGTTTTTATATTGTTGTTACTCTTCTGACTTGCTATACCAACTGCTCTTGTGTTCAGAGTTCTGCACTGAAACTGCAAGTTACGTTGGCATACGCCAAGAACAACATCTTTTCTTTAGCTTGTACCTTCTTGGAGATGGCAGGGAAAGAAGGGCAAAAGGAACAGAAAAGCATCTTGTTGCCTAAGTAGGCTGGAAAGCATGTGTTCTATCCTCTCTTGCTGTATCTTGTGTTGGCAGAAGGAACTTTTTTGTTGCCACGTTTTCTTATAAATATACAATAGTAACTGCAAATAGGAAATGTTTCTCTGTAGTACTCTGTGTTTGGTCTGCATTTGCTATTGCTGGAAGCTGCATCTATCTACCCACTATAATATCTCATTTGATACCGTGTGGACTTGTAGTACATTCACAGCTAACAGGAGTCGCTCATTCCTGAGCTTTTACAGGAACCAAATGAAAGTAGTAATAGGTGAACCCATTCTTCAGTGGATGAATATATCCCTGGCCAAAGATAATCTTGAGAGAGAAAGCAGCACACCAAAAGCTGTAAATTTCAAAACCTACAGACACAGGAGGCTTCAGTCCCCTACCACAGGGAGCAATTCTTTGTTGCTTTGGTGATTGAATTAGAGAGCTATGTTAGCCCTTTCTGCTCTAAGTGATGAAAAAGCAAGTATCCGAGTTTCATTCCTGTTAAAAGCGGCTTATACCTTTAGTTGTATTTATGTTGCAGGCTGTTGGGTTTTGATTATAGAATAGCCTGTAAGGCTACAGCATTCCACTGGAAATTCACAGTATTTTGAAAACCATAGTTGGATGTAGATACAAGTATACAGTATTTTAATCTCTGGGTTTTGAAACTATCAAGGCAAAACAGGTACTAAGGTGATCACAAATGCTGCTAAAAGGATAGATTACCTGTACCTGTTTGAAATCTTCTGATGTTTGTTATGGGGAAGAGAAACTTCCCCCTAAAATGTACTTTATCTTGTCAGCTAGCTGTCCAATTGATGCTAGTAATTCTTCTCTACGTATTCAGAAATGAAAGCTTCAGAAATATATTTGTTAATCAGTTTACAAACCAGCCTTTCGTCTTACTGATTACTCCCTTTTTTTTCTTTTTTCCTTTTTTTTTTTTTAATTTTGCAGAGTAAATGTGTCAAGTACTGGCCTGATGAATATTCCCTAAAGGAGTATGGTGTTATGCGTGTTAGGAATGTTAAGGAGAGTGCAGCACATGATTACACACTAAGAGAACTTAAGCTTTCTAAAGTTGGGCAAGTAAGTATGTTAGTAACTCTGTCCTTTTAATTTAGGTTGCACATCACAAAAAAAACTTGCAGAAATAGACTGTTTCTTTGGAATCAATAAAAGCACCAAGAGATTAATAAATTGAGCCCTGTCTCTTTCTTTGAAGCTCCAGGTTTAGTTTCATACATCTTTCTCTTTGTCCTTGGGATAATTGAAGATTCTTATACATAAGCACTTTTTGGCAGAAGATGCACGGCTGCAGGGCTTTGAGGAAATCTGGAAAGAGGAACAATACTTTTAAATAATCACACTTAAGTCTAGCTAGGCATTTGCTCCCTTTCATGGAAATGGTTGCACTAGAAAAGAAAATGGTTGTCTGTGGATCCAGTACGTAGAAAGAACATTTAAGAGAGGAATACAAAAGATGAGGAAGGAAACAGTTAACTAGTGTGGACATAGCACTTCCTTGTTAGGGAACAATTTGGATCAGGGTGCAAAATGAATTGTGTAAGAAGCAAATAAGCAGTATGTATTAGATTGGTATGTCCATGGGATGGAACTGAGTGGGAAGAAGTGCGTAAGGTAAGTGCCACTAGGTATGAATGATGAGTTTGACAGATGAAGGTCCCTCACTGTTGGTCACCCTCAGACAGAACTTTGCCACGGCTTCTAAAGGTGAAGGTGGAAATGTTCTTGGAAACAACTGCATGAGAAAGAGGGAGCTGAGGAAGCAGGTGGTGTGATTGACTTGTCAGGCCAGGAAGAACTCTGGTGCATCCCTTCCTTTAAGAGAATTGTGGTGCCATGGATACTGAGCAGCATGTTGGATATGCCACCTTCCAATCTGACTCAACTTTGCCATATAAGCGCTTTTAGCTGGGTTTTGATCTGAGTGATTTTGTTTTCCTATGCTGGCATCTTCCTTCCAGGGGAACACAGAGAGAACTGTCTGGCAATATCACTTCAGAACTTGGCCTGATCACGGAGTCCCAAGTGACCCTGGTGGTGTACTAGACTTTCTAGAGGAGGTGCACCATAAGCAGGAGAGCATTTCTGATGCAGGACCAGTTGTGGTCCACTGCAGGTATGGTGATGCACTATGCCTCTCCTGCTGCTACTCTCTATGCCTTTGGAGTTCTGCTGGATGTTGGATTTTTTTTTTTTTTTTGGGGGGGGGGGGGGTAGGCTGAAAACTTTCAAAGGCAACAACTTCTCCCTGAGAGCTACTCAGATTTTTATCTATCAAGGTGTTTGTGCTTTACATTTTGTGAAATGATACATTCTGTATAGGTTTCAAATGGTTATGTTCTAAGCAGGCTGTCTTTCAGAGCGTGCCTGTCTGTATGAATAAAAACTTCTGATGTTGTCTGAGAAGGTGGTGCCACTCCTGGCTAGATGCGTTTCAGGTTACAAGATCATGAGAATTCTAGTCACCCATCCCACCTCCTATGAGTGCTCTCTCCTCAGTCTGGGGCTTATAAATGAGATACTTCTTATGAGGCAAAGAAACATTAGATCTGACCTCATAGGGTTTTTTTTCTGATTCAAGGATGTTAATAAACACTGCGGTATAGAACTGCTGTTAGGACTTCTCTCTCTTCCATGTTAAGCTGATTAGGTCTCTAGTTACTTTTGGCTGTGTGGCTTGGTTTGACTGGCTGTACTTTGGAGGTCTAATGTCTCTTTAATATTAAATTCTTACTTGTATTAGTGTTTTGGTGTCTGTTCAGAAAGAGCAAAAGAATTAACTTTTTTTTTTCTCCCTTCCCTTTTTACAGTGCTGGGATTGGGCGAACAGGAACTTTCATTGTGATTGATATTCTTATTGACATAATCAGAGAAAAAGGTAGGTTCCCCTCTCCCTTTTATTTTCCTTTGGCACATTGACAGATACATCACAGTAAAACAACAGGAGTATTGATAGAATAGAGGATTTTAGTGATGCTGCAAAGTAGGCGTGTGTGTTTGGCATAGAAGGGACTCAAGAAAGACTCCTTGACTTAGCCGGAATCAAAGTGCTGAAACCCCTCTCCAGTTCAGCATACTGAAAACTTTCAACCGAGGAATAGCCAGGAGTCTGATTATGTTTTTCTTATTATTATTTTTATTATTTATTTTTCTTTTAAAAATTATTCATGAGTGTGTGGCTGTCAATGTACTCATGCACACTGAATTTGAGTAACTTGTTTGCAGAGAATGGTGGTGTATTTATGTATAAACTGCCATAAACACTACCTCAGCATGTATGTTGAGCGAGGTTGCGTTTAAAGTCATCTTGGAACAGTGCGAAGTGATGCAGTTTTCTCCTCCAGGACAACTTTCCACTTTATGCTACAGTTCTACAAGTCTGTGTATTAGTAGTGAAGAACAAATCCTCTGTGTTAAATGTTAGCAATCTTGCTTATTGCAAGGTCATTTGACTATGCTGTGTTATCCTGGAAGATGGGGCCTATCTCTCCTCCAAAAACAAAGTTTATTTCACTGTTCTGAACATTATGATGATTCTCCCTAGGTGTGGACTGTGATATTGATGTTCCAAAGACCATTCAGATGGTGAGATCGCAACGGTCAGGAATGGTTCAGACAGAAGCACAGTACAGATTTATTTACATGGCAGTACAGCACTACATTGAAACGCTACAGCGCAGAATTGAAGAGGAGCAGGTATGTTTGTCCTAGAATATAAAATGTTACACAGGAATGTGTTATCATTGGAACAGGGAGCAGAGTTGCTCGTTTGCTGCCTGTTACTTTTGGAGGCCTGACTGCTGACTATATAACCAATGCATCTTGAAAATGCTGGGTCTGTAGCCTGTTAACACTGTTCAGAGAAGTTAGCCTATATTTTGATTCGTTATGCTTAAGAATTACTTAAACTATTAGATGGAATTAGAAAACTGTAAAATAAAAATGGTGTGTTTGGCCACTTGCAGAAGAAGAAAATCATTGATCTGACAGGCTTCTCCAAATGACTGCAGGTAGTGCTGCTTTACCTTCCATGAAAATGCTTACATGTGTGGGATCCTGGCCCCCCAGACCCTGCACCCCAGATGTCAAATTCCCTTAATAGTATCTAGTTTTATCTGCAAGAAGGAAAAAAGATAAGGCTCTGTTAATTAATACAGAACCGTGTGCTCTATTGAACTTCAAAGAGATTACCAATCTGTTAAGTGTGTTTCTAAAGTATGATAAAATTCAAATCCTACTAGCTCTAATATGTATTCTGGAGTCTTAAATTATGTATTTATTAGTAAGCGGTAAGTATATTGGACTGAAAGGTTAAAGAATGAGTGGTGATTGTGCAGTACGGTGTCCAACAAAAAGCAGTTAGAGGAGTGATTTGGTGTGATGAGGAAAATTTTGGAATATGTGGTGACAACCACAGGACCTTCGCCTCTTTTCCTGTTTAAGTACTTCGTTGCACTCAACTTTTACAGTCTTTTATAGAAGTGACCTCGTTTTGTAAGAAAGAACTGACATTCTACTCACTGTTGCTTTCATTCTGTGCCCTAACCTTTGGTCATCTGGGATTTTTATCTTTTTGTTTCAGAATTTCAGTATCTTTCCTTCTGCAGCTGGCTTGCTGCTCAGAAGGAGACAACCCCACACAACTGATTGGGCCGATGTGGGGAGCTGTGCGGTTAGCGCAGTGCCAGGTGTGAGCTGCAGTCCCTGTTTTGAGACAGAGTGTGCCACCTCGGGCTTGGCCCTCTTGTGGGGCTTCTGGCTGCTTTGGAGTGTGGCAGAGCTTATTTTATATTTGCCTACATGATGTAGATGCGCTGTTCAGCAGAGGGGATAGAGACTTCATTCCTCTCCCCAGGACAGCTGCTGTGTGCTCTGAGGGTGATTAGACACAAAGTGAAGAACAAGAAATCCCGCAGGTGTGCTGTTTCTTTTCCTGGCTTTGTTGCCTCACTTCACCTTAGAGCTTCCTCATATCTCTGTGTGTGTAATTATGCAAGCCTTGTATCCTCAGCTTTTTGAATATGGTCTCTTTCTGCTGCTGCCATTTACAAAGTAGATCTGTAACTCTCTCTTGCTCATTGTTACAGGTTTTGAATAGTATTTTGTTATTGAGTGGAGCAGTGTATTTCTCCTGTAGTGATGAGGCTCAGTTAGTTGTGTTTCATCCTCTATTCCATTACTAGCTCAGAAGGCACAGGTATAAAAGTTTAAGAAATTGGAAATGGAACATTTTTTTACCTCCAGGAAGTCTTGACCTATAACTAGGGCTAGTGGCAGCTATAGGAATAAAACTATATAGAACTTTTCAGGCAAAAGCAAAGCTGTGTGGTGACTATAGGAACTAATGTCCTGAAAAAAAACCATGGTGAGTTTGGAATGCTCCAAAGCATTTTAATAGAGCAGAAAAAAATTACCTGAGTAGAGTAGCTTGAGTTTCACCCCAAAAAGATAGTTTGGGAATAAAATGCTGTGTTTTGAGAAACTTCTAATTTCTGGAACCTTCTTCTCTCTATGCTTGCTTTAATTGCAGTTGCAAACAGTAAAACCTGTAAGTTGGAAAAAAAAAAAAGTGGTGACACTCACCATTGAGGCACCTGTACAGGAAAGAGTGTGGGGTCGTGTTCCCAGTCTGCTTTTCAATTGGGATGAACACAAGCCAGCTCTGATAAGAAATTAGGTAGTGACATTAGCAGGCTGTTGTCATGCAGGACTTAACCAGCTGGGCTGAAGAAGTGGACATGTGAATAGCTGCATCTGTTCACATAGCTATGCCTGATTTTTTGTTCATATTCAGGAAGAAATTCCCTCCTCTGCTAGCATTCTCTCTTGCATTGCAACGCTGAGAGCCTCAAGGTTTCAGAGAGATAAGTGTTGTGTTAAATACAGCCTTTCATCTTACAAGTGTAGAAGAAAAGCAAAGTGAATTTGGTTTAAGTTTTGTTTTTTTCCTGTGGAAATGTATATGCATCTACATCTAGGAAACAAATAGTTCTTAATGCATTTCTTAATAGAAATATCCTTTCTGAATTAGAAAGGATAATTACAGTGAATTAAGTGAAAGGAAAAGAAGCCAGCTATCTACTTTTTCTTGGCTTGTTTTATCTGTTTCAGTCAGCTTAAGTAATAGAACTGACTGACTCTTAAAATTGCTTTTACTGTTCAGTTCATCTGCAACTTGAANTCAAGCCCTAGTTTTGGGCTTTAGAATATCGTTGGCAGGTGAGAGGTTTGTATCCGTAACACTGTAGAATGCAGCAGAGTTTGCGTTTTATTTAAACCTTAATTTTTAGCTTTAACCTTCCAAGTAAGTGATCTGGACTGGTGGTCTATTTGAAAGTGATTTGTGAGGAGTATGTAGGAGGCTGAGAGGGAAGAAGTTCAGTAAAATAACAGAACAAGTTGAGAAGGTTTTGAGCAAGTCTCAGAAGGCCATCTTGGAAAAACTTCAACCTACATTGCTATACAGTGTGTTCTTAATGGAAACTCAGCAGCCAGATCTCCCCAGAGGCTCTGACAACCTCTGTTGTGAGATTGATTCGGGCCAGTTATTTAGTACTTGTTCAAGCGTTTAAAAAAACCCAAAGCAACCAAAAAAAAAACCCCACAAAAAGCCCAGTACCCTGTAAAGTTTTGAAATGAGGCTTTAATTTATATATAGGTTTCGGTGTATGCATGCGTTGTGAATATTTGTCTTGAAGATTAGGAAAGCCATATCCCCTTTCTTTTCTAGTCTAGCTTTGCTTGCTGGAGCTTTCAGTATCTTTAGATGAATGCCAGCACAATTGGCTGCAGCTTGTAACATATGCTGCAGAATACAAATAACAGCTTGGGTTCTTTTTATATCAAACCTAATGGGCTAAGATGTTATTTTATTAGCGATCTTGCAAACAACATTGTTACTCATTTGGCCACATCTCCAAGCTGGAAATAGGGTCAGTGGGAAGCCCACTGGCTGGTACTGTCTATTAAAGAATGACGTGTGGTTTCTTCTGCCAAGTAAGATGAAGACTGTGTATGAGTGCTGGTTCATAAGGTTGGTACATTCTGCTGGAGATGGTGGTGGAAAGAGGAATATTGAAAAGTGAGGCTTTTCAGGTCGTGTAACAAATAGCTAAAGCTAACCTTTAGGTCCTGCCCATATTGTGTGTGTTATCTACAGAACTGAGCTCTCTTCCGTTCATGGACAAACCTTTCTTCTGAAAACATACTTAGTTATACGTGTAATTTCAGCACTACTTCAAGGATTGTTTTCATTTAGTAATTAAAAAACTGGCTTCTTGTTGTGTTTTGCTTCACAGAAGAGTAAGAGAAAAGGTCACGAATACACAAACATTAAATATTCTTTATCGGACCAGACAAGTGGGGATCAGAGCCCTCTTCCACCCTGTACCCCAACCCCCACGTGTCCAGAGTAAGTTTGTTTCTGTTCTTAATGTGTGAGTTTTGAACTGTACTAAGTAATCTTCAGGGATCTTGAATGAGAATGAGTTATCACAGAATCTGCCCTAGTGTTGCCCTGTACTTTGCTCTTAAAATAAATTGAGTAAAATAAATTGTCACTGATTTATATTGTGTGTACAAATGTGGTTTTCTCCAACTAGATTCTTCAGAGTGTAAATATTTGTTTATTTCAGAATGAGAGAAGATAGTGCTAGAGTATATGAAAATGTGGGGCTGATGCAACAGCAGAAAAGTTTCAGATGAGAAGATGTACAGAGACTTCCATGCAAGGGCAGGTATGTATGCTCAGGTGTGAGTGTGCATATCCAGCCTGGAGTTGTGGTGTTTGGAGAAAATATACACAAAACCAAACTAGAAGAACTATAGGAAGGACTTTCTGATGCCTGAAATGCATGTAATCTATCCCTTTTTTTAGGGCGTTTAAATTCCAGGAGCTAATTTTGATTGAGTTGCATCTATGCTACCCTTTCAAAACAACGTGGAATATTGGCGTGGTAGTTTTGGCCTTTGTTCTTATGTCCTGACTCACCAGTGGCATAAGTTGGAAGTCTTTATTATTTAGGAGGCTGAAATTCTGCATGCTAGCTGAAGATGAGTAGCAACTACAGTCTGAATTTTCCATGTCTTTTGTAAGTGATCTCTGCTCCTGGTCGATGTTAAGGATTTGTGTGCATCTAAAGAGGTTCAAAGAACACTTAATCTCATGCTCAGCCTCATAAAAGATGCAATGAGCAAGTTTACTGCTGTGCCTGTGTGGTGTGAGCAGTTGGGGCAGTATTGTTGTCGTGCTAGTAAAAATTAAATATCTTGCTTTTGCTGAGATAAGAGTGTCTACAGATTTGTATGTATTAAATATCTGTAATAATTTGGTTCTGGCAATCAGACAACTGAATATATGTAGAGAGGTTATTAGCTAATAAGTTTATCTGATACTTCAGTTAATTATCCGTGAATACAGCAAAGGAGTACCTTTGTATTGAAGGTGTCTTTAGTCATTAACTTCTTTTGGATTCTAATCTAAAGCCTTTTGTCATCTTTCCCCCTGTGGTTTTAAAGATCTCAGAAATTCTATTCTCCCTTTTCTATTTGGTAACTGTTAAGTGCGTTTCATCCATTTAGTCCAGGGATCTTCTCGAAGTCTATACACAATCTCGTCTTCTCCTGCTGAAGTACTATGCAGTTTATAAGCAAGGTTTGAGACTTCTGGTTGATTTTAAGGCTTTCTTGAGTCAAAATTGAGCACTTCTGTATAATGTCAGAATAAGACATAACTGCTGTTTTTTTTCCTAAATAATTTTTATTTTCTTCTCTCTTCCTTTCCCAGAAATGAATATGTTTTTTAAAAAGGTCAAGAAAGAGATGGAAGAAGCTTCACATGAACGGTGAACTCCAAGGGCTTGGTACCTTTTTATTTACGGTTTTAATCCCTTCAACAGTAGGCAAAACTTAAGACCATCTAAAGATTGTTTATATCTCTTCTCTCCAATACCTGATTTACAATTGCTCATTTTCCAAATAAAAGGAAATCCTTTCTACAGTGTAGACAACTACTTTGTAGAGTCAGTTTTGAATCCTGCAAACTGTTGGACTGTCATCCATTTGTTTTTTTTAAATAGTATTTTTGTTTCACAGTATGGCTATTAGTTGGGTTTTTTTCCTTTTTTGAGCATTTGTGGGGTTTTTTTTTTTTTTTTTTTGCAGGGGGGTGGGTGGTGGGAGAGCAATGATATGCGTAAATCCGTTACATTAGTGTAAAATACTGATGGGAACAATACTTGATTGTTTGAAAACAGTGGATCACCAGCACGAATAGAATCAGCTAAATGATAAAATTAGTCCTAATACATTTCAAACTCAGACTGAGTTTCATAGGGGTAAGCAATTACTGATATGAAGGTGCTTTTTGTGATAACTGATGGCTTTGATTACAACTTAGCTGAGTGGCTGGATGGGCTATTTTTGAGTAATTATGCAAGGTAGCCTTTACATCAAACAAAACTTCTTTTACATGATCTCTACCCAAAATAGAAATTTACTGTATCTCAAAAGACACAGTGGCCTAGCGGTTTGTGAGGACACTGCCTATGTTAATTTGTCTGTGTTCCTTTATTAAGCAAGAGATTGAACTTGTAGAGTTAAGGTATTTGAAAAAGTTGCATGATGACACTTGACAGCATATTAAAAACAGTGAAACGAGTAACCCACTGGGCAGGCCGTTACCTTAGTATAAGGTAATCCTCTTCCCTTTCTGCTGGGGAGGTGGAAGCTGTTGAGCCTCCTGGTTTTTTAGTAAGGCCTTATGCTAGTATAAGTGGCTAAATTAAGGTTGTGTGGGGAAAGCAGTGCATGGAAGCTAGCTATCCACTAAAATTGCCTTAGTTGAAAAGGGCAGCATGGGCAGCAAGGCCAGCAGGCTCGTTCTGGTTCGTTTCATGAGGCAGGAGTTTGTTACCGTTCTACCTGAAGTGCCTTTCAGAGCTGCATTGAATTTGCTGTCCCTTATTAGATTAAAAAAATCACGTTCATCTGAAACCACTTCTGATTGTTGTCAATAAGACAAAGTCATCTTCTAGAGACTCTAGAACGAAGAACTGCTGTTAAGCTGCCAGTTAATTGGGTTTCTTCACTTTGCTCTGTCCAATTATCTGGACCAGAAGCTCCCCTTGAAGCCATTAGCAGCTGCAGGTGTGCATTAATGGCAGAGTCGGTCCCTAGGAGTGGGTACCAGTGGTGTCTTAACAGCGTCTTTCCCCATGCTTCTGGGGAAGTTCTGTGACTTAAGTGGCATTAAGGAGTTATTGCCATTTTCATACAGCAGGTGTATACATTAAATTGCTGTATGCAAGGGTGCAGGGCCAATGGAATTGCGTTATTGGCCTTACGAGTGAAATTATGCTAAAGCCTGGAATGTAATTAATGCAGCTTTGTGAAAGGTTAAGTGGGAGATTACGTTACCTTTTCCTGAGAGTGCTTTGCAAAATCAAATATTTGAACACTTTGTTTGAACTGAATGAAGGTGCTTCTTTAATGTTCAGCAGAATTTTGTTACTTTGCCTGTTGTCCTTTTTGTCTTTTGAGGCTTTGGGTTTTTGGTTTGTTTGGGTTTTTTTAACTCCTGTCACCAGCATACCATAATATGTGTTTTAATGTCATAGCCTTATACTCTAGTCATAAACACTTGTGCCCTTCCTAGATCTAAAATTTCTAGTCATGATGAGAGAGAAATCTATTCATTCGGTAGCGAGACACCTATTCTATGTTGCCTGCTTCCTTTCCTGTCCATATTTACAGCTTCATCCTGCTGAACAGGGATCAGTTATAAGTGTTGGTATTTGTATAGAGCAATTGACAGCAATTCTACACTTCATACGTTATAGCAAGGTGGAATGCGTGTTCAGGTTTGGCGCTACTCTGCACCAAGCAGAAAAGTCAGGGGAAAAGTCAAGAGAAATGAGAGAAGGATCCTGAATGAATCTGAACTCTGTTATGAACTCAGTTAATGTGATGTGTCTTAAAAGATTGACCTGTAAAAGCAGCAATCAATTACATGGCCAACAAAAAGTTGCCTCTTACGACCTCATTTTAGCTGTTCAGAATCTGCCGCTGTAGGATTTTTTTTTTTTTTTTTTTTTGAACCAGGGAATTCTTACTGCAGAATGTGTATTAATCCTGGGGAGCATTTGGTGGAAGAATGTCAATGAGGGGGGGAACAGAATCTGAAAGATTGTGAATAAATACTCCTCTCAACTGGAGTGTTGGGCCCTGCTGAATACCAAAGGGGAGACCTTGCAAAACAAAATCTGTCTGCCTTTCATGCACCAGCAAGAGAGGGATGATTCTTAAAGCGTGGGGGTTTTTTGTTTGTTTTTTGTTTTTAAGTTATTTTAAACGATGGTTGGAGTTTATGACAGATGAAGCAAGAAAGAGAAATGTCCTTTGGTTCAGGGTAGATAAGTGAATGTGGGTTTCATGTATTTCTAGTGAGTTTTTAGAAAATAAATTTTAAGCATTGATTTGCAAGCTTTTGCTGTATCAATGGAATGCAAAGGGATGCAGTTCTGAAGTGTTCTGTTGCAGAAGACTTTATTCCACAAGGGAAACTTTAACCCGGCTCCTAAGGCACAATAATTTATGCCAGCATGAATTTGCTGCAGACTTCATTTACTGAATGTTTTATAGCACATGCTTTAATTTCAGCTAACTGTTGTTAGGACTGATTGGTTCTCCTATTAATCCTGACCAAACTTTACTTTTTCCTCTTATGTGTTTGAAACACGATTAACTACAATATGGCTAACAAAGTTATAAAACCTGTTTCCTTTTTTTTGTTGTAGGGATGGGAAAAATCACAGCTGGTACTAGGATGTGTTGTCAGGTTTTGCTTTTCTACCCATAACTTCATTATTTCAAATTAATTTTTAATTTCTCCCTTTCAAATAGTGAAACATAATTAATGATTTCAAGCCTGTTTATTTATGACATTATTGTGATTTTTTTTTTTTTATTACAGTACTAAAGACTAATGAAAAAGGATCCTCTTATTAGGTGGAGTAGACCTTGCATTTTTTTTTTTTTCCTGCAATGTATGAAGTATTGTACCAGAGTATTAAATGAAATGTAATATTTTATTGAAAAATCTCTGTCCTTTAAAAGGAATACATTTAGGATGTCATCAATTTGATGTGAATCATGTAAATGTTGATAATGCGCTGTTTATTATACATCTAGTGTTTCAAAAGACTCACTTATTGCCTTTTGCCCACATATGTTCTGTAGACCATCTACAATTGTCAAAATGTGACATTAAAATAATAGTTCATGTATAGAAATATTGGTGGTTGTCCATTGTTTTCTGTGCTGGTATTTATGGGTCTTAGTTCAGCTGCTCTGCTAGCTGCATTGTGATTTTTTTTTTTTTTTTTATTGCTGCAAAGCTATATTATCAGAAATAAAAGCGTATCTGTAAACATCAGAACTTCAGAAAAAAGCGGGGGGAGAAATTAAAAGGGAAAAAAAAAAAAAGGAATAAAAATCATTTTCTTAAGATGGTTTGTCAGTTACTCTGTTCTCCAGCTTGCAGTCAGAAAAGATGGTGGTGTATGGGCGCTAATCTTCAAGACTAGATCATAGTGTTTCCAAGCTGCACTGCTGAGCCCCCTGCGGGATGAGATGCTGTTGAAGAGAGCCGCTGTCCTTCCTGAGAGCCAGTGGAGCAAAACTCTTATTAAATAGGATGTATACGAGCTTTTATCTTTGTGTTCCTACCATCCACTGCCAGCTGGCTGCCCTGTGGGAGGTTCTCCATGCTGTCCAGGTATTGCCTCTCCAGTTAGCCCTCGATGGCTCTTGTCCTGGGAGTCCTGTGCTTGTATCCTGTGAATACAATTCTTGCAAGGGTCAGGTGTCCCTGCTGCCTCCTGCTTTCCCTTTCCTGCTCCTCCTCCAGAGAACTGATCCTCATTGTTTCTTTCCTGATTTTTTTAACTCAGTGTGGAACTTCTTCAAAACAGCGATTAGCCTCTCTGTCTTTGCTGATTATTAGTGTGTTACAAACACTTTTAATGGGGGAAAGGGAAGACAATCCTGTTCTTTCTCTGTCCACGGCACATTTAGCTGCAACTAGCTCTTCTGGGGTGAGGGAGGAAGAAGCTGTTGCTCTCGCTCCTGCTGCTCCTTCCTTTCAGATCTTTCATCTCTCTTACCATTTGTCTGTGGGGCTCTGCTGTCGCCTGAGATCCTTTTATGCCAGCACCATGCAGTGACTCAAAAGAGGGACTGGTGCTTTGAAAAGGAGCTGTGTTGCACCCCAGGCTCCTTTCTGCCAGCTGCTGCTACCATACCTCAAAAGATATCAAAATTTCTGACTCTCTGTAGCACTTGGAGCTAGACACTTCCAAAAATGTAATGTCCTACCTGTCCTCTAGGCTGGGGCAGAAAAGCCCTAAGTATGTGCCCCTAAGTATTGCATATCAGTCTAATTTTAGGTCCACTAACACTGCTTTTTCTTTCTTAGAGCCATTGGGAATGTTCCCACTAGGCATGTCACTGCTGTTCTTGATTCCCAGAAATTAGACAGCCTCCATGGCTTCACTAATGTGTGAAGGGTTTTTAATTCAAGGAAAGGTTCCACGAAGCATTAACTCTCCCCTTGATCCTGCTTTTGGGGCTGAGTGGTAAAAATCAGCTGAGCCATCCTGCAACTTTTTAGGAAATAAATGCTGTATGTTGTAACACAGACAACATGAGCAGTGCCGGTTGAACACAGAGCAAATATCAGCTGAATTTGTAGTAAAACAAGCTTAATCTCAAGGCGATGGCAAAGCAGAGAGATAATCTACCAAAATGCCAAGAAGGCGGCAAAGCCCCGTGGTTGAGGCCTCTGCAGATTCACGTACAAGCTGAATTGAAATGAGGACAGTAGCTATGTAGAGCAGCTTGGTTTTAAGGCGATTATCCTGCAGAGTAAGATTTTTTTTTTTTTTTTTTATGAATGCGTCTAACAGTTTGCATCCATCTCTGTGTATAGCAATGGTTTTATAATCTGTTTTAGGGTTGGGGAGTGAGGGAGACTCATCCAAAGACTGAGAACTTTGACAAAGATTGAAAGTGATAGTTGATGTGGTGATACTTATAGCCCTTCCTGCTTTCTCCCAGGCTGCTGTATTGCATTTTTGCTTGCCCTATGTAGGTAAATACAAGGAGTTTATTCTCACAGCACTCTTGGTGTTTATACAAACCCAGATGACTGGATACTGCTCAAGGACAAGTTTGTTATCTCTAAAACCTTGAAACTTTGGCTGACTTTTCTTCAGTATGAGCTCCAATGTAATTCGTGTTTAGGTTAGGTGAATTCTGAAACATGCCTCCTGTTATACAGCAAGACATATACATCATACTGCTCTTCTGATCCTGCAACAAGAGGAGCTGAAGGCATCAGGAAAAATGAAGGTGTCCTTCAATCAACCTATTTGTTGTTTCTGAAGAAAACATTTTTCCAGCGCATCACTCATAGTGGAGCTGGTGCAAATCACATTCCGTTTTCAGGGTAGCAATTTTTGTTTCATGTCCCTGTGTATTGCACCTGGTTGTGCTTTTTAAGCCTTCACATGCTAGTCCCTTTGCTTGGGATCACCTCTGAGCTCATCGCACGATGCTTGTGCTTCAGGTCGCTGAAATCTGCCTTTGCCTTGAGCTGGGGCCCGAGGCTCAAATGTGAATTTCATGCTTCCCCACCCCCCACCCCTTTTTCTTTTGTAATGGTTGGGAAAAATACCTTCAAAGGATTCTTAATATGCTGATTGCTTCCTGTTTTCCCCACGGACTAAGACTCAGCACAACAATTCGTAGATCAAAACGTTTGATTTGGAAAAAAAAAAAAAAAAAGCAAAACACCAGCTCTCCCAGTGAACACCTCCAAGTGTTGGAGGGGCTGCTACGTTTCTAGTGTGTATCATCTTGACAGCTCACTGTTGTTCTTGACTGTATGCATGTTTGCTCCTAATGGAGGAAAGATCTTCGGATTCTTATGCTGCTGCTTTTCTCAGGTTTCCTTATTTGTGTGATTGGATGTGAAATGGGAGGGGGAGGAACTCCTTGGTCTCCCTTGTGCTGGAAATCAGGCTGGAAGATGCTGTGATTCCTTCTGGTCTTTTTATTTAATAGTGCTATGTCTGAGCTTAGTTTATGATTGTTTTTTCTGGCCGCAATCTTTAATTTTGTAGATCTGTGAAAGTCCCATGTATATTTACAACTATGAATGATAGCTAAAGGGATATAAAGTGCGGTATAAGAAACAGAAGAGAAATCATATCTAAGTGGTGGCTTTTTTAAACTGCTTGATTTCATTTATCTTGTGTGTTTAAGGTTTCATATTTGTAGAGCGGGTGAGTGTCCTTCTGAAGGAAGGGAATGGCTCCGTCCTTCCTGGTGGCTGGGCTGCGGGTATGCAGAGCAGGTCGAGGGCTGGCTAGTCAAGATTGATTGTGCTCGCTGTTCCAGATAAGCCTGACCTCAGCTCCTGCCCGACTGCAGCAATCCTGGCTTGGTCTGTACGTATTTGGCCACCCTGCCTTCCTGTGGCAAGCAGTGGCTCTTGGGAGCCTGTGCTTTGGATACAGACCTGCACATGGACGCATCCTCTCGCTGCTTTCCTGATGCTTCGGGCGTCCTTTGACAGCAGCTGATCGTACTTATAGCAATGTCCTAATTAGGCATAGCAGAAAGCTGCTTTAATTGGGGTATTCTTTGTGTAGGCTTTTGTGCAAACAGTAAACCTCCCCGGGACTTCTCAGCCGTGCAAGCTCCGTGCTTTGCAAGTCTTTTCCCCCCACAGCGTCAAGATCTGAGTTTCGATGTTCACCCATCTCGGCTGCGGTAGTTGGTGTGTTGTGTCGGTGTGCGATCTGGTCCCCTTCCTTCAGTCTCCTGGAGTGCTCTTGTTAATCACAGATGTTTGCAGTGCCTTGTGTTATTATAATTAACAGCCTTTCTGCACGTTGCAGTCAATTCACATTCCTCACGGCTCATGAGCTCAAGAAAATGCAGTACTTTCAGAGCATCTACACTGGATCGCTTTGCGCTGCGGTCCCTACAGGCGTCCTGCGCTAGCCTCTGTGTAGCCTTCAGCCTTCTCGTTTCTGTGATACAGAGACTGCTCTTATTCCCTAATAAAGAGATTTGACTAAATACTGTATGAAATTTGAAGTCGATCTCTAAGGGTGCTCCCACAAGGATCTGTCTGAAAGTTAACCTTTTGATTCATAGCAGCTCATAATTGTACAAATCGTCAGTGGCTGTACTGAATTTCTATTAGCTTTGGTCCATTTGCCAGGCCTGGATCTGCATAGTAATATCAGTGTCTGGACAATCTGCTCCTAAAATTCAGTCGAATCAATCAGAAAGCTTTGAGTGGTGACTTCCATTGCAGAGATGTATTTCTGCAAAACATGGAAAAGCAGTAGACTCTGTTACTCAAATTGCTCCTCCGAGGCACAGGTCAGTGGATGGACTCAGTCTGGATCATCATGCTTTTTTTCAGAAGCGTGAGAAAAATCTGAAGCTGCTCTCTCAAATACTCGGTGCCTGCCATTGACCAAAACCAAAGGATGGAGCCAGCGTGTTACTGTCACCCTACAGAACAAGTAAGTGTGTCCTCAGGGTGGTTCGCTGTGACAGTCTGGGCTCCGTCCTTCTCGAAGGAACAGGTGGGGTCCCACTCACTGTAACTATGTCTTGCCCTTCCAGTAGAAAGCAATTTAGGATGAATTACACAGTCTTAACGGTAACGCAGCTTGGGAAATGAAAGTGGGGATGGAGCCCTTGTCTTGCCCGCTACCAGGGCTTGCCTCATGTTTGCTGTCCTTTCTCCCAGTCAGCATCACTGTGCCTTAAGCTGTAGGATAGGAGGGTGACAGGACGACCGATGTTTGGAAGGTACAAGGATCCCCCTCCCAGGGGCCTGGAGCCTTTTTCTCCCCTTTTTCATGAAGGGTGTAGGAAGAAAGGCCGTGGAGGTGATGGGCTTCCTTCTGCAAGGCTTGTTCCTCTTTCTTCAGCCGGTCACTGAGCGTTTCTGACACGCAGCACACTCAGCGCTCTGGCACAGGGTCAGAAATGCCGAAGAGAGGCTTTGTTCCAGTCTGTGCTGCAAACGGGCTGGTTGCTGGTGCGTAAGAGCCTGGAGGCTCTTGCATGTGAGTGCTTGTAGCTCGACTGCAGGAGTCTCTTTGTGCTTAACGCGTTCAGCTCCTCTGCTTTGGGGCAAGGGGTTGAGTTAATTCACCGGCAGGTTCTGGCTCTGCTGTGTTTGACCCTCGGAGATGCGGAGAATAATAGACTGTGCTGACTTGTCAGGAATATTGTGAAAATAAACACCGTGGAGATCTCAGGCCTCTCGGATATTGCCTCAGTGCGCACCGTAAGTACCTAGCATGAGGCATTCAGGTATGGTTCACCTGGCTGGATTGCCGACTCCGCTCCCCTGGAAGCCCCCTTGCTGGGGCGAGGAGGCAATCTCGTGCTCTGGTGCTACCAGACCTGGCCAGGGCTTGCTGCGAGCCCCGAGCATCGCCCGCAGGCTTTTGAGGAGGCTGCGAGCAGCGTTCGCTGAAGCATCCCTGCGCCACCACAGCCGCGCGGTTTCCCCTGTCCCTCTGCAGTACAAAGTCTCGCTCCGACAGGCTCGTGTGCTAATTATTTGTGTGTTAAACATGCGAAAAAAATGGTGTGCGTTTGTATTTGCCCTTACTGGCCCTGCCTGCCTTTCCTTTTGCTGGAGGCTGCGTTTTGCTCGTGTTGTCCTCGGCGTGTAGCAGTGATGCGCAGGCACAAAATGTGCCCCGTGTGCCATCGGTCTGGGGCTAACACACGCTGTAGCTGTTTTATCTCTATTAATAGTTATTTCCTCACTGAGGATTTTTATGCTTCCGTGCACTTAGGGAAGGTTGCTTTCAAATTCTCTTCCTATCACTCACGATAAATGGTGTGTCAGTTCCAGGATAAATAGGCAGGATGGGAAAGGTGTTGCTATAGTAACAGAAGGATTTCAGTGATTGGTATCCATGGCAATTGTTGCTAAATTCTGAGAGGTTTTAAAAATGCTTTATTTAAAACATAATGAGTGCGCTGCTGCCTATGGTGCCGGCACGGTGGGGAAGCGTGCGTGTGTGTATGCACACGTGCACGCACAGGGACACGCGCTTTCGGGAGGAAACTTCATCACGCGTAAGAAAGGAGGGGAAGTTTATTTTAAGGCCATTTGGATGCTGTGTCATGTGGCAGCGGCACAGAGTCAACAGTCCTAGTCAAACCTGCCTGCGCAGGGTCCTCAGGGGCTCCTTTGCTGCCTGGCCGTGCTGCAGATGGGGACGCTCCGGCTCCTGCGTGGTGGCTGCGGGTGACCCTCGAGGCCAGCCAGCCCCTGGGAGGGGGGGATGCATGTTTGGGAGGGTGTGAAGGATACCCAGGTCCATCCCTCTGGGGTCATGATGATGGGAGCGCCTCTGGAGTTCTGTGGATGGCCAAAAGGCTTGGGTACAGTGATAAAACCTGCTGAGAAAACTGGCTTATGCCCTGGGGGTGCCTGTCCTGGTGCGGAGCAGGGCTTTGTAAGCACAACTGCCTTGTCCCTGTTTTTGTTGGAGAGGTGTTAGCTCTCTCTGTCCTCTCCGTACCTTGCTGCAGTGGCTTTGCTTTTGCTTCTCATAGAGGAACGGTCTGGGTGGAAGTCACCCTGTGGAGCGCAAGGTGGGAGGGATGCTGCTGGCCCTGTCACACGGAGCAGCGGTGGGAAGGGCAGGCTGTCGCCATCTGGGCTCTGCTTCTGCTCCAGTGGGCCCTGGGCCGGGAGCAGACAGCGTGGGCTCCCAGGAGCACAGCTTTGCCATCCTCCATGAGCTTGTGAGAGGGAAGCACTGCCGTGTTTTGGCATGGGCTGGGAACAAACAGGTGAAAAAATCCCTTCGCTATAGGTGTCCGGGCGTGCAGGCGGTGATGGCCGATGAGCTGGTGGCTTGGTGCTGCCTCCTACGACCCCATTATTATCACAAGTGGAGCAGGAGCAGCTGCTGCCCGCTTCATTAACTGTCCCATCCTGGCAGGGGGCTGGAAAGCTACTGCAATAAGCGCCAATTAAACACCTCTCCAAAATGATCCTGGACCAGGCAGGAATTATATTTTATTAGCAGGGATGGAAAGCATCAGAAACCTCTTCCTCAGGGACCCGGCTGGTGGTGGCTTGGTTTTTCTTTTGTATCTCCAGGATGCAAAATTTTAACCTGCTCACTTGGAAAAGGTCCATGTAATGCAAACAAGGGCCAGGCAAAGGTCTACCCGTCTCTGTCAGTCAGCACGTCTCCCCCCAGCTGAGCGGGGCTCCTGAGCACGGGCAGAGCCTCGAGCCCCCCGGGGCGGCTGCTGGCTCCCTGCCCTGGCGCAGAGGGAGGTCCTGAGCACACCCTTGTTTTCTTCTAGGGAAAAAAAAAAGAAAAAAGCCATTTTGGGAAGAGCAGCTGATGAGAGTGTCCGAGTCCTAGCGACAGGTTTGGTTTATTAAGTGGAATTTCTCTTTTCCTCTTTTGGTCCAAATACCCTTTTTCTGAGCCAGAAAAATTCTGCTGCTTTTCACCCCAGGCTTTTCCTTCTGTCGGACAGAGGCAGCGCTGGGAAGCAGGGCTGGGTGTTTGTTAACCCACCTCGGTTTATGTAGCAATTGCTTATGCCCATGCCTCCACCTTTGCTGGCAGAGATGCAACTGCCTCCTTCCTTTCTGCACTTTAGGACATTGAAGCATGAAGCACTTTGTAGGTCCTACAAAATAACAAGTTCATGTGATTACACTTTGAGCCGTGATCTTGCAAACATTTCCATGCAAGACAAATAATTCCAGTGCGGGAAGCTTTTCCTTCCTGAGATTTTCCTTTGCTTGTCAGTGTGGTTATGCCAGGGATTAAAAATAATGCTGATGTTTTTGTTGGGTTTCAACGGCTTGACTCCCATTAGCCCTGCGTGCTCTTTTGCACTGAATGCTGTATTTTGTATATCAAAGCTCGGAATCTGGAGGTTTTCTGAGGGCGTCCTGTGTTGCAGCCTGACCTGGAGGCTGCGTGGGCTTTCTGCTGTGATCGCCTGGGTTGGTCTCAGTGCGGTGGCTCCCCGTCAGGCCGATGTCTACTGCCGCTGCCCTTCCAGCACGCTTCGCTCCACCTGCTGATGAGACACCAGGGGTAAATGTTGTGTATAAACACAACGCATCCAGCCTCGATAGGCTGTGTTAGTGCCGCTTTGTCTGCTGCTGCGTCTGGCCGTAGTGCCTGGCTGATTCCCCGCTGCATCGCATCAGCTGATGTAATTTTGGGGGCAGTCATCACCAAGGGCAATGTGTTGTACCTGGTTGAGATATTAAATTACTTTGTGTTTCTGATGGAAACGTAACCTCAGTTTTATGTGTCGGTGCCCAAAGCAAGTAGAGCTGAAGCATGTCAGCTGTTGGAAATGAAGAGATCCGTAGTGTTTTTAGGATGGATGGCTGAGCCCTGCCCACGCTGGTGGGAGAAGGGAGAGATCTTGAGCATTGGAGCAGATGGGGCAGAGGGGAGAGCAAAGCACCTAGAGAGTTTTCCTGGCAGAGGTGCTTTTTCTTGGGAATACATTAGCTCTGGCACACGCCAAGTGCTGGGATTTCTTTTTTTGTCATTTAGTGCTGAAAAATGAAGTGTGTGCTAGTGATCATTACAACGTCCACCGAGTTTGTTAAAGGGTCTTTTTATAAGCTGATTTGCACAACTCCCTTTCCAGGCTGCTAGGCATGATAAAATACTGCCATTCGGCCTGTCACGGGGATAATTGGTTGGCATTATGAATCATAAAAGTATGTTCCCCCCTGGAATTTTATCCTGACATTTGATTTAATTTTTCTTGACATCACATCCATTATATTGCATCGCCTTGCCCTCGATAGCTGAATTTGCACTCTGGGAGTAAGGACCAACAGGTTACTTAAAGAGCAAAGCGGCTGTTAGTGGAAGCATTTGTTCTCTGCGGAGGAACCCCTTTCGAAATGAGCTGAAATATTACAAAAGTGCTGGTAAGGAAGGAGGATCCTCCCTCCTGCTTAAACCTGCTGGCAGGAGGAGAGGCGGCTCTGCTGTCTGATGGGGATGTGATGGGGCTGTGTCTGAGCTGGGCTCATAGGGCAGGAAGGAAAAGAAATCGGGTTTTTGTTGTACCCAGCCTTGCTCGGTATTTTTGTGCTTTCAACACTCCTAAAACAAGGAGACGGGGTAACTTCTCCTGGGCTGGCAACCAGAGAAGTGGAGCAGAGGCAGTGTCCTCCATCCACTGTGCTTTCCCCAGGGCCCTCCTGGCCCACACAGTGACACCCTTGGCATGGTCGTGGTGCGGTCTGCAGCCCACCATAACTGGGGAGGATTGTGCCGGGGGTGAGTCGGGGTACAGGATCAGCTCCTCTCTTGGTTTAAAACCTGTATGGTTGCAGTGCTGCAGAACAGCGTGTCCCCACCGGTCTGGGGACATGCAGCAATGCCACCACAAGCGGGTTTGGTTTGCTGGAGGTTTAACGAGCTTTGTGCACGGCCCTGAGCACCCTGGTGTAGCTTTGAAGGCAGGAGACCCTCTCGAGCCCTCCAGTCGCCCCTGCCACTTTCGTTTTTGCACAACTCTAGTTGGGATCCCCCTGTAGCATCCCCAGTTGGGGCTGGGATCAGCCATTCCGGCAGCTGTGCCGGCTCCCTCCCTCCCTCCCAGCACAGCCTCCTCTTGCGCAGACTGGTAATTAGCGCAAGCGTAGGATCCTATTAATTGCAGCAATTGTGGTGTTTAGATTTCTGGGTTAATTGCTAATATCTGGTGTAACATTTTTCCCTCTGGATATTTTTGATCACAGTAATTAACCTCCCCCATTCGGAGGAGCAGACACTCATCACTGTGCTCTTCAGCAGCCTGCAGCGAGAGTCCTGGTGGGATCCCTCTCCGCAGGTGCCGGGGTGGGCTCTATGCTTTAGGGTGGAGACTCACTGCAATGCATCCCCTCCATGCGTTTATCTGATGTATCCTTGGGAAGCTCAGGAAAGCAGAGGCCACGCTGGCTTGCCTTTGAACTAGCAGCAATAAAGCTGCTGCCAATGATGCGTATTTTTAGGAAGAGGCTGGATCGTTACAGCCGGCTTCGCTTTCTTATTATTTCTGTGATGACAAATGGGAAGCGGAGATGGGACCATGAGTGCCAAACACAGCTGCCTGATCACAGCGCCCTTCCATTTCCCTTCTCGCTCCCCCACTGGGTCCTCTCCTGCAGTCCTGATGGTAAACAATGATGAATGTCCTGCTCCGGCTGTGGCCAGGACTGGAGAGCAGAAGATGGGGAGAAAAATCATGTTTGTAAAGGTCAGCGTGGTGTTCCAGCATGGCTTGCTGTCTGCCCTATCGTGCAATGATAGGGATGGGATCTGTAAAGGCAGGTTTGCTCTTACCAACACGCTCCCAGAGCCTTTCTGGGTGGGCGATGGTTCCATGGTGATGCTGGTTGAACTCTTGTAGGGCTGGGGCTGGATTTTAGGTTTAGTTTGCAAACTTCTCCCTGCTGGCCATGGAGCTCTGGATAAGTGGAGCTGTGTTGAGTCGTGTCTCATCTTGTTCTCCTCCAGCTCATGGTGTGGAGATGCTGCTGAGAGCAGCCTTGAGCTTTGCCCATGGGTCATCCAGCAAAATGCTTGACTCTTCTGAAATCTGTCTCAAACAGCAGCTTGTAGGCAGGGCAGATGCCAAGTTAGGAATAGCTGGGAGTAGGGCAGGTTCCCCAGTTGTGTTTGTCAAGAGCTGTGTGCCACTCAAGTTCATCTCTGTGAAGCTGCTGGAGTTGTGTCGCAGAGCTAAGAAGATTGTGTGCTCCTGGAAATGGCCTGACTCGAATCGGGTTTTACTTTAAGGCAACAGCTCTCCTGGGCAAGGTGCAGGGTACATACCTGCCCCGAGCAGCCTGTCAAGCCAATGCTCCTCCATCACACGCGTAGTCATCAGGATAATGAACCTGGAGGGAAGAGCAAGAGTCATTCTTGCGCATAAGGTGGGTCAAACTCATCAGAAACTTGATGGCTTCTAGAGTATTGTCTTTGAGTTCCCCTGCTGAGAATGGTCTTTATTGAGAAAGGTGGAAAGATACTGTCAGCACTGCGCTGTAGTTGGTGTCTGCAGTCGAGTGTATGCACGGCAGCACATCTGGAGGGCTTTTACAAAGAACCACCGCTGGCAGCGAGACATCTGAAGTATCAGCTCTAGACCTTATCTCTAAACCCATCCCTCTCCCAAGTGTGGGGTACATCGCCAAGCAGTGCAGGCTCAGCCGCCGGAGAGCAGGCTCTTTGGCCAGCAGGTCTACCTGGTGATTTTTTTTTATCCTGAGCATCTGAATTTTAATAAATTTTCTCCCACTGGGCACAAACTGGGAGCTGTAACTACAGCAGAGGGATGGACAAGCTGGGACACTGCCCTAGCAGCATGTGTGGCCCTGTTTGAGCAGGCAGCCTGACAGCGGGGGGGGTGAAACCATCCCTTGGCGTTCGTTGTGCTTTCAGCTCCAACCTGGATGAAAGGCTGGGATTTTCAAAGGTGTTGAATAGAGACTGCTGCAGAGCTTCGTTGCTCTTGATTTTCAACAGACTGGGGTAATGTCCTTTGAAAACCCCAGCTTAACCCAAGACAAAGCACAGCTTGCTTTATTTTTTAATTGGAGCTTTATCAATTTTCTATTTTAAATTGGAGGAAAAGTGACAAATCTAAGAAGCAGCTGTGATGGTGTAGGTTGGGCACGTGGGAAGGGGAGGCCAGCACCCCACCAACCTGGGTGGCTGCGGGGACGCACACCTCTCGCACAGCATCGGACCGACGGGGACCCTTGAACGGGTGAACAGAGAACAGGTTTAATGGAAATCCATCACTAATTTTTCAGAGGATTTTCCTTCATAATCACCTTTTAAAATAATTGGGGTGAAAGCAATGGTTCTTTGTGATTTTTTTTTTTTTTTTAAATATTTTTACCTTCCCTGCTCTTGGAAAATAACAAAAGGTGCCAATCTTCTCTGAGAAGGTGAATCTAATTAGTTGCCTTTAGCAGGGCCTAAAGAGCTTTTGATGAGCGGCGAAGTGTGAATACAAGGGATGTGGGTTTGATCCGTGGCTGCCGCTGGGTTGTCTTTAGATACTCGTCTGGATTTCAAATCAGCTTTATCCTCCATAGCTGGTTCGGTTTTCCACTGTGGCAGTGGCCCGTCCCCTTGTTGTAGCTGTGTGGTATATATGACAGTTTCTTCTTTGCATGGATTTAGCAGTTTGTGAGGAACAGAAAAAGGAAGATGGCACCATCGTGGCATGCTGCATCCTCAGGTCCCATTGGTGATGGGGAAATGGGACGATTTCTGTGCTCCCACAGGGCTCCCAGGGCCAGGGCTTTTCAGGGAAGAGCCAGAAGGTTTGTACCTGGCTGAGCAAAACACGTTTCACCCAGCGATGAAAGTTCTCACCGGTCACGGTTACCCGTGAACTCAGCTGGTTGGGAAAACAATTGCTATCCATCTGAATAGCTACAGTCTCCTGCTGCCACATCAGGTTCCTTTTCTGAAATGAAGACAAGGACAAAATGCTTTTTCTCTAGCTGGAGAATACTCTCAGCTTGCTTTCGGTGAGGATAAGTGATGATGAACCAAGTGGAAGTAATTCTCAACTGTCTTAAAGTTATTGACTTTGTAATGATGCTGTGATGATGATTATTTTTTAGTTAGGGATGAGAGAGGTGTGATCTGAGCTGACTGCAGATCCGTGTCTTCGAAGGGCCCATTTGCCAGCCTGTCTTTAATCATTCCTGTCGTTAGGGCTTTACTTGCTTTTCCATCTTCTTTTTTTTTTAATCAGGAAATCTCCCCCCCCCCCCCCCCCTTCAGCTAAACTAAAATGATGTTTAAAATTTAATTGGCAAATGCCTAATTAATTGCAGAGATTGAAACAGTAAGCTGGAGGAAGCTTTATGTGTAGAAGACAATTTAGAATAAGTTACATTGAAGGACATTGTTGGTGCGAGTTTGTTGTTCAGGGTCTGTGATAAATCTCCAGCAGGAGAGAAGCGGGTGGGAGGGGTCACTGGGAAGCACTGGAAGTTTCCAAAAGGAATCGGTGGATGGAGATGTGGCCCATCTGGTCTCTGCATTGTGTCTCACCGAGTC
This sequence comes from Scopus umbretta, assembly GCA_013400535.1. NCBI lineage: Eukaryota > Metazoa > Chordata > Aves > Pelecaniformes > Scopidae > Scopus > Scopus umbretta. The sequence continues at coordinate 17,104 of VZTL01023761.1, read as the reverse complement.
CAAATCCAGAGGGACGAGGGCTAATTGGAAGGATGCTCCTGCTTTTGGGAATCGAGACCCTCTGCTTGACAGGGTAGTCCAGCACCGGGCACATCCTGCGTGCTGCCTCTCTGTCCCCTCAAGGAGCCGGTTTCTGTCCTTTCTCACGTGGCTTTCTGCTCCAGCGCTACATCCTCTGCTTGGACTTGCTGTATTGCAGTGTTCAGGTCAACTTCTCCCTGGGAGCATCCCTCCAGTGAAAGCAGAGCACGTAAATGCAGCAGTAGTGGAGCAAACGGCATATTTATGGGTCATTGCAGCACGAATGCTTGGATGGAGACCGCAATGTGCATCCTTCAGTGTCTTCCCTCTGGTCTGAGTCATCTCTGGAGGCCTCATCTAACCAGGTTCTTCTCACACCCTCGCTCTGGAGCCTTGCTTTCTCTGAGCGTTAGACCAGGTGCCTGATACAACACGTGTCCTTCATGTTCCTCTCTCTTGTTTTTGTCTGGGGGAGGAGGAGAGGGAAGTGGGGGAGGACCACCAACAGCTGCAGCATCTCCTTCAGAGATTAAATGGAGGATGATGTCTAAGTGTAAAACTCTCCAGGGAGGAGCTGTGAGAGCGTTTGGGCTTCATGAGCAGGCTAGCTGTGGCTGTAGCAGTTCGGGAGAATGGTGGGGAGGAGATGTGTTCCTGAGCCATCAGGAGCTACCAGCCTCAGCTTGTCACTAAGGGGCTTGTTGATTTGCAGAAATCAATCCCAGTTTGCGACAGGTCTCTGGGACAGGAACCTGTGTGTGGGCAGACCCGGGGAGGGATGATGCGAGGACAGGGGTGCATTGCCATGGGGGTGCTGATGGGTCCCCGCTGCTCCCAGGACTTTGCACAGCGCAGGGGGCAGTGGATGCTCCAAAATTAAAGGTACCCACTGAGCTTTCAGGATTAATTCCTCCTTCTGTCACAGCTCCTTCCAGACAAGAGCGCTGATGAGCCGCAGCATGGCGGCCACCCCCTGTCCTCCTCTCCGAAGAGGTGACATTTGCAATAGCCGCCTGGCTCAGGCTGTCCTATTATCCCTGCCCAAAGGTAAAGGAGCGCACGGGCTGGGTACAAAAGGGCTCATCAGCGTCTGGAGGAGTGTTTGCTTCTCTGCCTGCGCCTGTTCAGAGACGTGAAGGTTTTGCAGAGAAGCAGAGGCTGGGGAGGAAGGTGCCTCTGCATGCCCAGAAGCACAGACCTGCTTTTTTGCTCCCTGCAATGCTGCTCACAGGCTTGCAGGGGCAAACGCAGAGCAGGAGCTGGTTGCCCAAGTATCCTGGTGCCTTTGGAAGAAAATCTTCTCCCTGGGTGGTATAAACGCACCAGATTTTGAATGGACGCCGAGGCTCAGCCAAGTGCTCACCCCACTGCACTAATACCTGGCTGGTGCCCTGCTGCTCCCTGCAGGTCCCTGCTCCCATCCTTCCTCCTGCCACCCCAAACCTCACTGTCACCTTCAGCCACCATAAGGCCAGGCAGGACAGTGGCCTTTCTGTCCACTCCCTGCCACCCAGGTCCTCCCAGCAGCGCATACATGTGGCTCGTGTAGCTTTTGTCCTGGGGCTGATGCAAAAACCTCCTTCTTCTTCCCCCAGCTTCGGGGCTCTGGACATGCTTTTGTCCCCACCCTGCTGTTTTCCAAAAGATGTCCCCAGGCCAGCCCTACAGCCACCGCTCTCCTCCCGCTCCACAGCTGAGGACAGCAGCCAGAGCTTTTCATACATCGACTGTACCGAGCAGAGCGGTGACTTTCCCCTGCCCGGTGAAGGTTGTAAAGCATCAAAAGGGACTTTGCAAGGAGAAGGGGGTGGCAGCTGGCCAGCACAGTGGCTCTGGGTTTCAGCACGTCCTTCCCTTGGAGATGCTGTTGGAGGGGAGCGTGCGCGCGTGCAGAAGGCTCCCTGCAGTAATTAGCAACCATGGAGAGTGACCTAAGCCAGGGCATCTGCTATGTAGGGCAACAACCGCTTTGGGCTGTGGTGGGTCCGTAGCTTGGACTGGGACTGTGGTCTTTGCATCTCCAGGGAGTGATGTCCCCACGCCCAGAGCCTGGTGGCCCTGGGGAACCTCCACGCACAGGGAGGAGACTTCCTGACACCTGCAATTTAGGTAAAAAAGAAGGACAAGGTGGCTCTGGTCTGGTGGTGGGGCTTGGTGAGCCCTGTGCCCTGTCCAGGAGGGGAAACGTGTTGAGACCACAATGTCTGGGGCCAAACCCAGCAGTGTCCAGACGTGGGCAGCGTGGCTCTGCCACATACTGCCTTGCTCCCACTGCCATGGGATGGGAAATGCCCCATTCCCAGTGCAGGGTTTATACGTAACCCATGTGTTGTTCAACCAGCATGTGACAACTACCAAAAAACTCCCCAAAAGCCTGGGTCTGCTGATGGCCTCTTGTTTTGCTGCAGTTTAACCTCTGTTTTCCACGCCAGGTGGCATTGGCAGCGTCTCTGCTGCCCTGTGTCTATGCCACCCTCTCTCAAAACCTTGCACGCATTTGGCTTTCGGATGAGGCGGGCAGCCTGATTTCCAGCCCTTTCCTTTTTTGATTGTCCCAGTAAGTGATTTTTTGTTGTTGTTGCCTGTTGCAGAGCTTGCTACTGATTTCCCGGGAGAGGAATAAAAGCTGGAGCACAAATACAGCATGGAAAATAACCATCAGTGGGCACATTCACTGCGCTGAGGATGGAGCCCTGTTTGAAGCTGCAGCAACACAGCGATGTGCGTGTGCATCCAGATAGGGTGGGAGGAGAGAGAAACCCCTACGCTATTTTCACCAGATGTTTCCCCTTTCCCAAGCCCTCAGTATTAATGGCTTTTAAGGCCAGGAGGAATCTTTTAGCCTGAGCTTTGGTATTACTCAGGCTGTAAAACTGCTTTCCCTGCATTCATTATTAGCCCTCGTTATTTAGTGACTCGTCAGGCAGCCGAGCATCCCTGTCAGTGGCAATTCCTTCTTTCGCCTGACATTTGGGCAGCTGTGTCTTAACCGGCTGTTTAGAGATTTAACAGGTTCTGTGTTGATTTTTATATTGTTCCAGCTTCTTCATGAAAATATCACCTGCAGCTGAATCAACCGCCCTGTCGCGTTGGTAAACTCATTTTGGAATCTCATAAAAAGCTCAGGTTGGTTTAATGAAATCTGCTTTTCATAAATATGTGCTGATTGGCACTAATTAAATTTCACTTCTTCATTAAGTGGGTCCTGTTTCAGCTCTTCCTTTGTTTTGCCTGGCTTCAATGTCAGACCAATGATTTGGAAAATGACATGGATTGTTTTAACGTACAAGGAAATAAATAATACCGCTGTAATTTAAAGTAACCTTTTAAAAAGGACTTAACAAACAAACAAACAAAAAGTCTAGAAATAACTCCTTGGCCAGCTCTTTAAAAGCTCTCCGATTCAATTGCTCCAGATCTTGCTGATTTTTAAAAACTTTGGCATTAATAATCTCTATTTATTGGCTTATTTTAGTTTGTGTTGCAATACAAAATGTCTCATTGTACTTTGGCATGAATACATCATCTAATTCTTCCTCTTCCATATTAAATAAGGCCAATTTCTCTGCATCATTGTCAGCACTTCCACCCCATCTGTTGATCACAGGGCTGACACCCCTGCTTGGGTTTCTCCGTGCCTAACCTGATCAGGCTCGACAGGGACGACCACGGGTTTCTTCCAAGCACTGCTAGCTCTCATTGCTTTTGCTCACTTTCTAATTTAGCTGCTAGCAACTATCTACTTCTATCTATATTAAAAAACCCCCGAACTTTCAAAGCCTGATTACCCTTGCCTCCTGAGTGAGGCTTTTATGAATTTCTTTCTCTGCAGCTTTTTAAATAATTGAGTAAACGTCCATAAGCAGTGTCCAGTTCTCTCTTTTCTACACTAAATTATTTCTCCTAGCTGAGTGGGCTCACGAGTGTCTCCAGCTTTTGTGTCAGGAGTCCTTTTAAAGCAGGGAGGGTGTCTGTCTGTGAGACTTTGCCAGTTCAGATTTTATTGTGCCCGAGTACAGCTNTATTTTTCTTTTCTTTTGGGGTGGAAGAATAACGAAGAGAAGGAAGAAATGCTTCAGCCTTGCGGGGCAGTTTAGCGGGGAGAAAGGTACATAGTCCATGACAGTCCTTCAGGGTTTTAATATCCTTTAAATTTCTTATTCCATCCTCCTGTTCATCTCTGCTACAACCTTTAATCCCCCATTTGACAGCTCTGTGGCGCGAGAGGCGTCCTGGCTGTCTGAGAGATGCGACTCTACTCCCCGCAGGCTGGAGACAGGCTGCCCCATTAGTTTGCAAAGCACCGGTGCCTGATGTGTGTCCCCAAAATATCACCAACACGGCCCGGTGGCAAAGGAGAGCTGTCCCCCGTGATGTCCTGTTCAAAGGGAGCCAACTCTATCTGGCATTAAAAGTTTATGAATATTTTTCCCTTGTCCTCAGATTGATGAGGCAATAAATAACCATATCCGCTGTGTTCAGCTTCTTCGTGGGAGCTGCTCATCAATGGGTACTGGGAGGTAAGATGGGTAGTACCATAGGCTGGAAAAAAAGAAAGGAAAAGAAGAAAAATCAAACAGCAGAAGAACCCAATTTGCTTTCCCCTCTTGCTTGTTATCTCATCTTTCTTGATTCTGGAATATTTAGCAGCTTCTCTAGGAACGTGCTTTTGGACTCAATGGGAATTAGAAAAAAAAGCGAGGAAAATCCCCAGGATCTCTCCTTCCACCATGTGTTTTAACTGGACGATGTGCAGCTCCACTGGGTGCCTATTCTCTATTGATCAGCGAGTCAAGGACAAGCACTTTGCTGATCTCACCACCCGCCTGTAATGAATCCCATGGAGAGCGGTCCGGGAAGCATTTTGTTGTGATGAGGTGTCTGAAAGGATAAACACTCAAAGCAATAGTGCTGAAAGAAAACACAGTCAGACACTTTTTGCTGCCCCAGGATTTATTTCTCTCTCTCCCGCCTCCGAGCAGCCCCGGCTGGGTGAGGGTATGGGGCGGCTGGTTCCCACCGTGGCATGAGGAGCGTGTCCATGCTGCCGTGTCCCTCTCCCCGTCACAGCGGTGCAGGACCCCAGGAGCAGCCTGTTGAGCTCAGCTCCGTGCACAGTGGCTTGGCCATCTGTAACTGCCACCTAGGTGATGGGGAAGGTCCATCCCACCCAGCGGAGTGGTTCCCACTCCGACAGCTTCATTTTGAAGCGCAGCCGTGCCCGAGGGATGCTCTAGCAGACAAGTGGCCACTTGTCCTCTCCATCTCCCTGCCTTCAATCGAGGCAGTGTCCACCCCTGCCAGCCTGGAGCTGTGTCTCTCCCTCTTTGGGGGACACCAGGAAGAAGCACAGGGGTTTCTTCCACCCCAGGAGCACCGTCTGCCCTGGTAGAAGAGGAGCACTGGTGCCTGCCGAAGCCGTCTGCAAGAGGGATCGCTGCGTCACTGCGTCTTGATTTACTACAGCCCTGCTCCCACTGCACTGCGGAGCAGGTGGAGACGTTCGGTCCTTCTGTCTTCAGGGCTTTGCAGAATTCCACAAACATTCTTTTTTTTGGGGGTGTCTTAAATCCTTTTGAGAGGGGAAGCTTCAATGAATTTTAAATAAGCTCTCAAACTGTGCATTAAAACCTAATGAGCCAGAATATCAATTATGCTGATGTAAATGAGGAGTAGCTCCAGGGAAGGAAGCGGTGGCTTTGGGTTGACACTGGTGTCGAGAGATCAGGACCTGGCTGAGTGATGGGGGCAGAATTAAAACTGCTTCCTGCTTCTTCCGATCATCAGGATCATGGCTGCACAGAGGGAGCCTTAACAGTTAAACCCTGAAGGCAAAGAGAGTGAGGAGCTGGCAGGAGATGCAAGAGGTCTCTGGTCTCCTGGGCTGGGGATGCCAAGGATGTCGCACGCTTAGCATTGTCCTGCTCTGGGGCACAGGCAGAGCTCTTGTCTGCTCAGACTTTTGTTGCTTGGTTCTTGCTGGCACCTTCGTGCTCTCTAACTCATTCAGCTGCTTCGTCTTTGGACACCTCAGTCTGCACCAGTCCCTCTAGCTAAGAGGAGTGGATCTGGCTGTGTCTCCGTCCTGCAGGCTACTGCACCAAAATTCCGATCTTCCCTGCAAAGTCCCCGTCTGCTCTGGCTCATCCCCATCAACTCTGATTAGAAAAAAGGAGCCACCAATTTTCCTTGCAAGAGTCCTGCCTCTTGCCAACTTGATGAAGATTATTAATGTTATATTTGTCCTGGCCTATTCCCTCCATGTTGTTTTCATTTGAGCTCGATTTTCTCTCTGTTAAGTTTACTAGTGCTTGCTGTTTTCTTTCATGCGGCAATTAAACCCCCTAAATGCAAGTGTAAGTGCAGGTTGACCAAAAGCTATGCCCAGCACTGTTGGCCACAGCATTTGCAGGCTTTGCCCCAAGCACTGTGGCGGACCTCTGGTTTGGGGGTTACCGGTCACTGTTTTAATGAATTTTTGACAGTTCTTGGAAGGAAACCTCTTTCTTTTATAAGCCAGCTTTGATAGCGCAGAACTAAATCACTGGAAGAGATAGAATCTGGGCAGCTGATGAATTTGTGTTTAACCTCTTGGCTCAGCTCAGCAGGCAGCGGAGAGGGCTGTGCTCAGTGGGTCCAGCGGCAGTCTGGGGCTGCCAAACATCACGGGATGGTGCCAAGATCATCTCTGGTTCAGCTGTGCTTCTTGGTCCTTCTTTGGTGCTGGATGCCTCTGGGATCTGTTCAGTGGGTGGAGGGCATGAAGCAGGGGTCATCACCTGAGCATGAGGCTGATGCAAACCCTCTGTGGCTGGGGGAAAGAGTGATGTCTCCAAAACCATCCCTGGTTTCTGCTGGTTTGATTTACAGAGCAGAGTGTCTCTGTCATGGGAAGAGCCCTTGGGAACAGCTCTGGTACTTCACAGCAGCACCTGCCCCAGGTATCATCATGCTTTTGGCTTTCTGTTTGCTAAGTAGACCAGACAAGCATCCTCCAGAGCTGTCCTCCAGGGAGATGTCCCAGCCTGGTCCCTGCCACCCTCTCCACAGAACTCCCAGGAACGGGGACCATGTGTGCCAGCACCGTAAACCTTTTCCCCTGAGGTCTTGCTGCACCTGGAGTCTGCAGTGACATGGGCTGCATCTTGCCCCGTCTGCAGTGATGTTTCTCCAAAAATCCTAATGCTGCAACGAAGCCACCGAGACACATGGTGTGCATCAGCTGGGGAGAGCACTGCTGGAGCAAGCAGAGAGATCAAATCCCACGGAGAAAACCTGGGAGGAGGGGAGAAGGTATAAATAACCGGCATTAATCCTGTGGCTGACATACAACATGCGTCCACGTTATAGAGGAACACGCAGTACGCAGGAAGGAGATGGGAGCTTTTATCTTCTCCCTGTAAAGCTTTTTCCTTCACTCCCAAAGTGTGCATGACTTTTCCCGGAGTATCCTATTTGGCGAGTGCAGGGCTGGGTTTTTATTTTGTGCTGAGACTCTGTGGAGCCCAGAAAATCCCCTTTTTTTGGTTGAAATCCACTGCTTATTGGTGTTGGGTTGATGGTAACTTTGCATCATGGTTGTCTGCTGCTTGGCTCATGGGTTGGGAATACTCTTGGGGAAGGATGGTCAAAATGTGCCGGCAATGGGCTGGGCTCCAGGGAGAAAGCTGTGTCATGGTGGTGATGAAAAGTATTACTTGGGGGGTCCCGGGAAACTCTCTGGACAGTGGGATATGGGGTGAGCCAGCACCGCTTGCCACGGCCTCGTGTGCAGTCTCTGGCTCCAGCTTCACTCCTGCAAGCCAAACCGAGTAGGGATGAGGGGATATCTGAAAAAGGATAAAGTATGTCCGCCTGGGATTTGCTGTGGTCTGGCAGGGTTGGTGTTGGTGTTGGTTAACTGAACCATCAGTGTCTGCAGCTCTGGTGCAGCATCTCTATGAGATGCTTAACCCTCTCAAGTGTCAGCCCCAGGCATCTGCAGAGCATCTTTTATGAGTCTGCTTTCCTCAAAAACACAGGCTCGTGTGAGCACTCTGCCACCTTGTCCCCCTCCTCCAGAACAATGTGAACTGTTGGGCCACTTTATAGACCATTAAAGGTTTCAAAGGTAATTAAACTCCTACAAGTTGGTGTGTTTAAACAGCAAGGCAGAGGAAAAATGCATCCTCTGGAGAGATGCTGGTGTAGGTGCTCAGTCTTNAACAAACAAACAAACAAAAAGTCTAGAAATAACTCCTTGGCCAGCTCTTTAAAAGCTCTCCGATTCAATTGCTCCAGATCTTGCTGATTTTTAAAAACTTTGGCATTAATAATCTCTATTTATTGGCTTATTTTAGTTTGTGTTGCAATACAAAATGTCTCATTGTACTTTGGCATGAATACATCATCTAATTCTTCCTCTTCCATATTAAATAAGGCCAATTTCTCTGCATCATTGTCAGCACTTCCACCCCATCTGTTGATCACAGGGCTGACACCCCTGCTTGGGTTTCTCCGTGCCTAACCTGATCAGGCTCGACAGGGACGACCACGGGTTTCTTCCAAGCACTGCTAGCTCTCATTGCTTTTGCTCACTTTCTAATTTAGCTGCTAGCAACTATCTACTTCTATCTATATTAAAAAACCCCCGAACTTTCAAAGCCTGATTACCCTTGCCTCCTGAGTGAGGCTTTTATGAATTTCTTTCTCTGCAGCTTTTTAAATAATTGAGTAAACGTCCATAAGCAGTGTCCAGTTCTCTCTTTTCTACACTAAATTATTTCTCCTAGCTGAGTGGGCTCACGAGTGTCTCCAGCTTTTGTGTCAGGAGTCCTTTTAAAGCAGGGAGGGTGTCTGTCTGTGAGACTTTGCCAGTTCAGATTTTATTGTGCCCGAGTACAGCTTCAAAAGCTGATGGACAAACCAGCATCCTTTCAGACAGCTGTGGAAAGGCTTTGAGTACCTGTCTGCTGCTTTATTTGCCTTGAGAGAGATGAGAAAGCCAAGTGATCGTTAGCTTAACTTGGTCTTAAGATGTGAATGGTGCCTCTTTGCTGCTCCTTGTTTCTCTCTCTGCTTTCCTTGGTTTAAATCTGCTTTTTGGATCTGTTTTGGTTTTCAGGGGCTGCGTTTGCCGGGAGCAGCCCTGAGGGGAGGCGCTTCGGCCTCACGGTGCTGGACCGAGGGCTGGACCTTCTCGTCCGTTTGGACTTTTTGGAAAGCTGATGACTGTGCACAGATTTTGGGAGGGAGAACAGCACAAGAATCCAACCTCACGTCCAGAGATTTTGGGGGGCACCCACAGCCACATCCCCATCCCTGGCCCCCTCCGCGGGCGACTTCCCTGGTGCGCAGGGTGCGAGCGTGCAGGGGGGAGCGAGCACCCGGGTGTGCGGGCACAGCAGGGGAGCTGCTGACAAACACATCCTACAGACTCTGCCTCTGGCAAGTGTTTTTATGCCTTTAGATTATTCTCATGCGGTGCATTTGGAAAGCCATTAGTGGATCATTTTATGGGGGGGAAAAAAAAACCCATCTCCTTTGAGAGGACGTGTTACATTTCTTAAACTGTGCCGCGAGAGTTTTAAGTGCGCTTTTAAAGTGATTTGCTTTGAAATATGCACTTGGTTTGTTCCTCTCTNGGGGCAGTCTGTGGTGCCATGTAGTCTCTGGGGGAACCCCAAGATTATGTATGAGGGCTAGGGGGGCCCCGACCCACAGGGAAGCGCTCCTGGAGCTGTTGCATGGGGGCTGTACGGGGCAAACCCAGCTGGGAGGGAGGAACGAAAAGCAAGATGTGTATTTAATCCATTTTGGGGGAAACCCAAGCTGATTGATGCTGGAAGGAGGAATGAACAGAGGCAGGGAAGCAGGGTGTGGGTGGGAGAGGGCCGGCGTGCATCTCGCATGTTATAAAATTGTTGTTTCCAAAACATCCTGAACTTTTGTATTTGTTAATTTAGTGGCCGACTTTGCAGCAGATAAATCCAGGGCAGGTTTGTAAATGCTGCATTGCTGGCAGCCAAAACACAACTACAACCTGAACGGCTGCCAAACAGTAAAAATCAGGAAAAAAGCTCTGTGTCAGGATTTACAGCCCTGGAAAAGAAAAGGCTACAGCAGACTGCTTGGGTGGGCTGGGACGGGGCTGGCCCAGCCCCAGACTTCCTTCCCAGGGGCAGATATTGGGAGGAGGGAAAGAGAAGCTGTTTTCAGGGTACCTGCAGCACCAGGGGATTCCTGGAAAGGGATTTGGATGTTTCTCAGGGCTCTGTGATTCTGCAGGCTCAGAGAAAGCCACGTTTGGGAAAGTGGATGGGTGCAAAAACACGTAAAAATCTGTTTGCAGTTGCAGGTGTGGTGTTTTCTGTTCTAGCTGGAGCATCACCCCCGCCCACCCAGCCGTGGGCATCCCACTTGTCCATCACTGCTGCTTCTGCCCCACTTCGGCAGCCCTTGCAGCCCCCCCAGAACCCAGATTTTCTTGCTGTCCGTGCTGGTTGTGCTGCTTGTTGCTTGAGCTGCCTGGCATTTCCTATGATAGAACCACAGTCTTCAGCTGTTCGTCACTTTTTTTGCCAAAAATATTGAGCTGAAATTGTAGACTTCTTTCCAAGAATAAAGGGAAAGAGGAAGGCGAGCTCTCGCCTTGCAGGTCATTGCAAACAGGCAGGGGTCATCAGCGCCAGCCCCTGCCTTTTGTTCCCCTTCCGCAGAAATGGGAAAAAGACCTTGTGTTTAATTAATGCTGCGCATCGTGAAGTATCACTGCTTGTCTGTGCGAAGTTCCCTGCTCGCAGCTGGGTAAGCACTGAAACACAGTATTGCTGCAGCTGCAGTGGCTCTTCACCCACAGTCATGCACTATTTCCTTTGCTTCCCTCTTGCTTCCCTCTTCCTTCCCTCTTGCTTCCTTCTTTCTTTGTTTCCTTCTTTCTCTTCTTTTATTCTTTTTCTTTTTCTTGCCTTCTGTTTTTCCCAGCAGGTAGGTTATACACTCCTTTAGCAGCTGCTGTCTCACTGGAGCGGGTACCTGCCCGGTGCCTTCCAACCATCTCCAACAGCTCAGGTGACCCCATGGGTCTCTCATGCCTGAGTCAATATCCAAGTATGTGCTGGGGAGGCCCTTCCAGCCAGTAGCAGGACAGGATTTCTCCATCTGCCCCGTGGGGAAAGCTCCCCTGGCCCATTTTATACATGGGTCCAGAACTCAGAGAAACCGAAGGACATGAAGAAATCCAGAAAAAAGCAGAGGATCATGCAGGACCAGGGTTGACTTCCAGTTCTGGCATGTGTCGTCTCCTGGATTCACGCCTTGACCTGTTGGGGTGCAGAAGGAGGTGTCTTGTCCTGTGGCACAAGACTCAACACTGGCTGATCAGTGTCCTGCACGTCTAATTTATTTCACTGCAAAGGCACATAATGATGCAGATAAAAGTTATTGATCTGGCGGTGCTGGCAGCAGCCGCCAAGTGCAGCTGTGCTGCTCGGTCCTGCCTGCCCCCAGTGCCACCCCGGGGTGCTGAGACATGGTGACGGGCAGCGGCGCAGGGTGCTGCGAGGGCGCACGGCCCCACTGAGCCTGCAGAAGAGGATGAGGAAAAGCGATGCTGCTGAAGCAAAGGTTGAATTCACCAAAACACCAGACCTGTTTCTCCGAATTGCAAATCATGGTCAGGCTTTGCATGGAAATTCAGGTCAGGTTTTGCAGGTGGATTTGTGGGCACAGTCCTGCGGACTCAGGCTGCAGCAGGAGGTGTCTGGGAGGATAAGCTCATCCTGGCTTATTTTAAGGTCTTTTTTCCTGCTGTCTTAAGAGGAGGTGGCTCTGGGATAGGCTGCTTTTGTTCATGTGTGGTCTCTGCCCGAGGGATGCTGGCTGGATGCTGACCTGATGCTGTGCCGGAGCCGTGCGCCTGGCAGCACGGTGGCACGTGCCACTGCGATGCGGTTGTGGTCACCCTCCCTACCCTGACCAGGACCTGGGGGCAGCCAGGCATGGGCACAGGACCTGGCACAGGGGATGCTTTTGCCAAAGCCCCGTGGGTCTGGGGCACGTGTGTGTTCCCAGCTGGGTCACCCCTTGCCTGCGGCTGGGGATGTGCTGGAGCTGGAGGGGGATGTGGAGAGAGATTTAGGCCACCCATCAGGATGCACCGTCTGCCGTGTGTCGGAGCTATGGCTGAGGTGTCCCTGAGATGTCATTGGGATGCTGGGGCTGCAGCACGGCCACAGATTTATAGCTTTTGGCTGAAGACAGATTAAGAAGTACGTGTAACTCCCTTTGCTTCCTAAGCAGGGAAGAGGCCGCTCTGCTCTTGCTCCGGTGATCGCAGGCAAGAGGTGGCTGCATCCAGCCATAACTGGGAATCCCACTCTTCCTTCTGCAAACAGTTCAGACTGGCTGTGGGGACAAGCAGAGGAGAGGAGGGAGCTGCAGGTCAGCAGGACATGGCCAGCAGCGGCCAGGCAGACCACGGCCGTGTGGACAGGGAGCTCAGGAAATAATTAACCAGCAAAGTCTGTCAATGAACAATTTCGCATGTGCAGGTGTATCTGAGCAGTCTTGGAAATTGGGTCACTTTAATCTGTTCTTGGAAAAAAATTAGCTTTAACAAATGTTTCTGAGATTAGTGGCTGTGAGCGGAGTTTGGAGAGGTCGGAGGCAGCTCCTGGCCGCCAGCAAAGGGAGCTGCGGCTGCAGATTTAGAGAGGACATCTTTCAGGTGGGCTTTGCGAGAGGATGGGACAGATGATGGAGCATGTTGTAATGTGCACATTTGTCTCTCCTAATTTAGTGAGAGGCCGGTCCTGACTGTCACTTCTCCAGTGGCAATGTGGGGAGGCACCTTGGAAATACCTCCTGCCGTGGTGATGCTGCCAAGGGTGGTCCAGGCACGGGGATCAGGGCAGGAGGCTGGCCTGGGGGCTGCCCCACAGCTGCATCCAGCTCCCCTCCACCCTTGGCTGTATCAGTGTTCCCAACCAGCAGAGATGCCTTCTCCATTCTTCTCTGTGCAAGCCTGGATGGCATCTTGCTATCCTCAACTGGGGCTTTCTGTAAGGAGAAAATAATCGGGATGGAGGTAGCTAGTTTTTCTTGCAATGAAGCTAATCTATGCCATCCTTTCACTGGTGCCAACCTTTGGTGCTGTTGGCACCAAGGGTCTCGCTGGAAGTGCTGCATGCAAAACCCCAGGCAGTTGCTCTTCACAGCTGAATTTCTTCCTTCCTGCCATATCTCCCACCTCCTGAGCAGGGATGCAGAGATGGGTCAGCTTCTCACCTGGAAGCACCGGCTTGTGAATCTCTGCTAGCCTCCATGGATGTGCAGGGATTTACAGTGGCAGGGCTCTGGGCTGTCACTCCTAATCTGTGAATTGGTGAGGTACTGGCATTAACAGGGTGCCTTCTCCTGGCACCGCCGGCTGCTCAGGGGACCTTGTGCTGCCTCTGGCCAAATCTCCGTGGCTGGGTGCGGGCTGTAGCTATTGCAGTCACTTGCTCTTCCGTAGTTATCTCTTGGGCCAAATAGAATGTGTTTATTATATCTTATAATTTCCCAACGCAGTAGTTGGAGGGGAGCATCTGGCTCTGACCTTGGTTGCTGTGCTGAAGCAGAGGTTGAATTCACCAAAACACCCAGATAGAATCATAGAATTATTAAGGTTGGAAAAGACCTCTGAGATCATCTAGTCCAACTATCCAACCATCCAAACAGATCTGATCCTCTGGGAAAGAGCTGCAAATTGTGGTCAGGTTTTGCGTGGAAATTCAGGTCAGAGTTTGCAGGTGAATTTGTAGTCCTGTTGGAGCGTGGGGTGGGAATGTGCTGCCCATGACCCTGCAGCTGATGGCCAGGCCAGCACTGGTGGCATCATGCTGGAGCATCCTTTGGGGAGTGGGATTGAATGAGATCTGTCAAACCAAGTGCTCAGCTGAAGCTGTCTGTGTCCTGCTTCAACCCTCTTGCTTGCAGTCATCCCTGCTGCTGGGGAGCTGGGAAAATCTGTGTTTGCGGCGTTGTAACGGGAGCAGCCACTTCACTGAGGAGATGCTGCTCAGAGTCAGGGCAAAGCCTGGAAATCCCCAAACAGGAGGTTGTTCCTGGGCAGCAACGCAAAAATTAATCACTTGGTGTTATGTCCAGGAGGGTCATTGGCCTTGTGCGTCTGGCTGGCTGGTGAACACCCAGGGATATATTTTAGTATGCGGCTTCCACGCTGCACCCCTTTCTTGGGTCACAAGTCTGGTAACAGCATTTTATCTTCAGTAGGAAACCTCAGAGCTATAGATCTCAACTAGCCGATTGCAGCTTGCCCAGCGATGGGTAACTTGTATTTATTGGTCTGATCTGGGTGACTTTCTCTGACCTTCTGCACATTTCTCCTGGAAGAGGAATCATACAAGTACCTTCCTGTGAGGATGCTCAGGTTGAACCTGGGGTTTTTCACTAGGGCCCTCTTCATCCAGGTTAACAGAATCGAGCATGAATATACGTTAACTATGTGAGCGTTTCTCAGCCTGTTGTTTTCGCGAGTGTTTGTGTATTCAAGAATAGCAAAGCCCTCGGAGGCTGTTTTTCTTTTAAGCAGCAGCAATAAGACTCCACAGCACTAAAGATCAAAGCAACTAGTTCTGGCATATCTCGAAAACTCTCATCTCCCTTCCCTGCAGACGAGATGCAGGTGTTGGTGAGAATATTCATGCAGCGGTACTCCAGCGGTTTAACCCTTCTCAGGTGCTGGGAGATTTGCAGGGGTTCCGGCTTGCTCTGTGGCCAGCTGCAAGGAGCTGCGTGTCCTCGCTGGGCAAGTGGATCATCTAGGCAGGCTCCTGGTAGCACAGTTTGCTGCCTGACTTGTTCATGGGATGAGGGATGTGTGCTGGGTTTCTTCCCAAAGCAGGGCATGCTGGTAGCAGGGGCAGCTGTAAATACACCAGCTATATGTCCTGGGAGCTTCAAGCAGCCAGTTTTCAGCTTCCAAGTTAAAGCCTTGCACTACAGGCTGAGCAACCTTTCCGCTTGCAGCTCCGTCTCTGTGTCGCGTGAGAAACTCAGCTGCTGCTGCTTTAATTTTTCAAAGCAAATCTTTACCCTCAAGGCAGCGGCCTGAGCAGCAATCAATACCCTGCAGGCTTTGCTGGGAAAGAAAACAAGCTGGAAACCAGTCCTTAGAATAAGATGGTTGCTGGTAACTTTGGGCCGAGCATGTCCGTGGATGCAAGGGGATGCTGAGCTGGTGCTCCCTGGGGACCGAAATCGCAGCCCCTGGACCCCCCACCTACCCCAGAGCTCCCCGTCTGGGCTGGGATTTGTCCCTGGGATTGGCCCCAGCAAATCGCTCCGTGCTGGGAAGACTTGACAGCAAAACCCCTTTGCAACTCACACTCTAGTTTGGGCAGGGCTTGACGACAGCATTGATTTCTAAGCTTGTTAAACAAGCTGCACTTGCTGGGAAAGGTCCCCTCGATCAGTACCCATGTGAGTATAACATGTGCTGATTTAACCTCTTAATTGCCACGTGAAGAATAGAGATTTTGGGGCGTTTAGTGTTGTCAAGACTTTTGCTGTGGATACGTATAGAAAAGGGAGCACATTTGGCATGGAGATGGGTCTGGGCAAAACCTGCTGTCCTACAGCCCTGCACAGCCCAGTCCCCAGTGCCAGCACTGGGAAGGGACCTCAGCCGCCGGGCACGGCAGTGTGGCAGGGCGGGAGACGATGGTCCATCCTGGAGCACTATAGGAATGCCTCCGCGAGGCTCCTTGGGAGTTTTAAATACTATTGTTTTGCTTTCTTGAAAGATGGAACCTTCTGCCTGGGTTGACATCCTGAAACAAGGAGCTGAGCAGTGTACCCAGAGTGGAGGAAAAGGAACGTTCTAAAAATCAAAGGGAAAAGAAATAATAACAAATGATCCCAAAAGGATGCTCTGCCAAGGAGTCCTTGAAGGGGAAACAACCAGTGGTCATGGTCACCACTGCTTGAAAAGACTATGTAATTACTTATGCCGTCAGCCCGGCCCAGAGACAGCCATGGCGTCTCCAGTGTCTTGGTGAGAAGTGCTGCGGTGGCTCGGCGCTGCCATCCCCACCACCTGAGCAGCCTTTCTGCTTCCCCACTGCAGGTCTGTGTGCCATTCCCCAGCTGGGGAGGGATGGGGGAGCCGCCAGCTGAACTCTGCCTGCGTTTTTTGGCACAACGGGAAGATATTCTTGGAGTCGGGCTGGGGAGCAAGCAGACACCTGCATGCTGCCATTTGCTGCTGGGCTGGGATTTCTTTCCCAGTGTAAAATTGCTATTTGGAAGCTGCTGGGGAGTGAGACGAGAACGGGGTGATGCTTCTCTGCTTCAAAGCAGAGCAACCCACCTCTCCGCAGGAGAGTGTTTCCAGGTTTCTGTGCCTGGCTGGAAGTGTGGCCGCCTGCCTGGACATTGCTATTTGCTGTGAGCTATTACTGCAGATCAAACAAAAATCGCGGCTGGAGGCTGCACCTCCAAGGCTGAGCTGGGGGCTGGTATCCATTATCCTTACACAAAGTCTGGCACGGGGCGGTTATCCTCGGTCACCGGCTGGGGCATGGAGGTGACACCCAGTGCCGCAGTGACGGGCTGGGCACCAGTTCCCTGTTTGTACCTGTTCGGGCTCGCCAGCCTGCCTTGGTGACGTCCCCATGCATGGGCACATCTTGCTGCACCCACCCCAATACCCTTGGAGTTACTTATTTTGGGGGTGCAGCCTTGCCTCCCCCAGCCCACCCCATGCATTTCTGCTGGTGCCTGGAGGAGCGAGTGTGGGGCGTGCATAGACCCCGGGTTTGCAGCCGCCCTTTCGCACCCCCTTCCCCTTCGGCTGGCGGCTGCGACAGCCCAGGCATCTCAGCCTACGGCCGTGGGAAATGGGAAGTGGAGAGACTCTATTTTAATACACCGCTGTGGGTTGGTGACCTAGAAAAGCAGCTCGGAGAGCAAGAGTGTGAAGTCCAACCTCCCCCGCTGCAAGCATGGCTGCCGTGCCGCCGAGCGCAGGGTGACCTATATAAAGCGATGGAAGAGGTGTCAGGGGGGTGCTGGTCCCCCAGCCCCAGGGCTGCAGCTC
>VZTL01023760.1:0-33135 GCA_013400535.1 Scopus umbretta | reverse complement strand
CTGCTGGCTGGGGTTGAACCATGGCACCGTGTCAAGACAGCTTCTGAATATCTCCAAGGAGGGAGACTCCACAAGCTCCCTGGGCAAGCTGTGCCAGTGCTCAGTCACCCCCAAAGTAAAACAGGGTTTCCCGGCCTTCAGAGGGAAGCTCCTGTGTTTCAGGTTGTGCCCANAAAAAAAAAAAAAAAGTGTTTCCTGGCATTTGACTGTCTCCAGTCTCTCTTGTACTGCCCCAAACTGGACACAGTACTCCAAGTGTGGCCTTACCAGTGCTGAGCAGAGGGGAAAGATCACCTCCTGGACCTGCTGGCAACAGTCCTCCTAACACAACCTAGGATACCATCTGCCGCCTTTGCCGCAAAGGCACATCATGGGCTCATGTTCAACTTGACATTCACCAGGACCCCCAGGCCCTTTTCTGCAAAGCTGCTTTCCAGCTGGGCGGACCCCAGCATATATTCGTGCATGGGGTTGTTCCTCCCCAGGTGCAAGACTTTGCATTTCTCCTTGCTGAACTGCATGAGACTCCTGTTAGACTGTTTCTCCAGACTGTCAAGGTCCCTCAGGATGGCAGCATGACCCTCTGGCGTATCAGTCACTCCTTCCAGTTTCATGTCACATGCAGACTTGCTGAGGGTACACTCCACCCTATCATCCAGATTCTTAATGAAGATCTTAGCCACAGGTTGTGGCTGCCAGCTAAGGAAATGGAAAGTGCCAAGACCCACAATGAGAAGCTAGAGACATTGAAGCTGAACCAGCAAAGTACAGGATGGTGCATGCATGCAATGAAGGAAAAGGAAAGACCCTTTCACATGAGAATGAGGGGATTTGTTTTTCAACACATATGCACATAGTTTTTAAAATAGCATTTATAGGTAGTGCATTTTGACAAATTTGATTTATTAATAAGTCTTTTTTGTAGCTTGAACTGATTAGAAAGAGGTTTTGCTTTCTTTGCCATTCATCTATCACACCAAAGAATATATATAATCAAGTACTCTGAAATTGTTATTAGCCTTAGTGACTTTACTGTTCTGGGTAAAGATCACATTGCATGAGGTATTGACAAGATACAAAAATCAGTAAAACATGTAAAACTAATATTTGCTTCCTGTATTTAGTTTGAACATACATTTATACTGAGGCGTTGTTTGTAAGAGTTCCCTGAAGGACCTCTCTGAAATGTCATCAGCACACAGACAAAACATACACATGACAAAGATGGAGTGTTTAATTTTCAGTTGTCACATAGCAAAATGTCTCCACTGAAAACTTATGGGAATTCAAGCTTAGAGAAAGACNGGGAGCTCCATTTTACAAAAATTTTTACAAAAAAAGTTCAAAAATTACATCATCTGAGTCCTACGGCAAACGTGCTTTTTGGAGTATTGTGGGACACACTATTTGTGAGATACTGCAGTCTTGAGGTCACTCACTGTACGGGCGTAGATATTAAATGACATCCAAGGCCAATGCAAAAAAGCATTAAATCATAACATTTTTCATCAAAGCATCTGAAGTTCAATTAGATCATTCTATGGCCAGAAGTGACACTATAAACACACTAAAGAGACCAATTCAGCATTTGTTCACATTCAATGTCCTATTTAACTCAGAGACATATGACTCTCAGATGCAGAATCAGGGCTGAAAAACAAAATAATTAAAACCAGACTCCCCTAATAAATGCATGAGCACTTCACTTTTTTTTTCTGTCTACTTCTGAGCACTAAACTGTTGCCCTTCTGGACAGCCTTCTCCACAGATCTTCTCCAATATCCAGAAGGAAACACATGGGATGGCCTGCTATGGTTACTGGATTGCAAAAACCCAACTGCCACTGTAACACCTGGAACAGATCGGTCAGACACAATTTCCAAAACTGAAAGTGCACAGCAAACAGCTACTCATTCCCAAACAGAAACATAATCTCGGATTTTTGTAGTACATTTGATAATGGAAAAGAAATAATTGCTTCCTGTGTTAGATGCAAACCACCTCAACCACTGCAGGCTTTTCCAACTGTGGGGATGAGACAAAGTCCCATGTCACTTTTGATGGGCACCCCAGAGGCAGTGGGTGAAGTCCCCCAGCCTGCTAAAGGCTCTGGTTAGCAAGTCACAATGTAGTCATACTAACGCAACTGGGGGAATCACAGGTGGGCCCACACATGGGCAGTGCTGAATCTTGGCCCTCTGTGAGCGGTTCTTTTGTCTCTGTTCATACCAGCTCCGCTCTGGGCTGTTTCAGCTTTCATTTTTCCAGTATCCAGACTCCCCTAGGTATTTTTCAATGGCATCATCAGCTCCTGTCAATGCAGGTATAGCACAAAGCACAGGAACACACACAATAGACTCGCAATGCATCCCCTCACTCTTAGTAGCTCCTTAAGCATGTAAACTGGAAGCAAAATCTTGTGTCTCCCCAGGCAAGCTAGTCACATAGCCAGCTACAGGACCTGTTGCAATATCCCGGGACTTGTAACGTGCTTAATGCCATTCTTGAACACAACAAAGATGACAACACCTGCTCCAGAAAGCTCCAGATTAGAGATCCTGAGATGTTCTACTGATAACTTATCTAACATGCTTTAACAGTGCTCCTGATTTCTTCAGATCCAACAGTGTATTGAGGATCCTGAAGCCAGCAGGAGCTTGCAGCTCCATTGTTGATTAGCTATTTCCAGTACACTGAACAACAGTGAGAGAAGTTTTATACCTAGAGAGGATTTGGTGGAATTTTCTTCCCTTTCCCCAGCAAATTACCCTGATATCTGGGGGCCAAATGTCAGTCTGGCATGCCAGGCTAGTTTAGGTTTTTCTGGTCCTCCAGAATCAACACAGGTATTTTCTGCTTCTTGCACAGTTATATTTGAAGGAGCTAAGAAGAGGGATATGAAAATTCCCCTCTCCCCCGCCTCTGGTAACTGACTTTCACAAAAGGACCAGTTCAGCAGCATCAGCGTAAGTGCCCAGTGCCAGCTTAGACACATCAGGAACACGCATGCAAGGCTGGCAGATGTGACCATGGGACACAGGAGACCGTCCCCATCTGGAGCAGCAGCAGGCCAGAGACACACTAGGCTGCCTGAAAGAGTAATCAATCACTGCCAAAGCGCCCTTAAATTTGCAGTGCCTGCAGATTACTTTCTGAGGTAATACAAATATTTTATTGGCAAACTTCTCAGATGACATGCAGATGGCCAACATACGGCTAAGTCCCTCTCCCAGAAGAAAAAGGCGGCTTCAGTCATGTCTGCAAGGTTTTTCAGTGAAGTGACAAATTATTACAATTTATGCATGGCATATGCACACGTATTTCTACCTAGGAAAACCTCTGAGATTAAATCCTGGCCTGAAGTATGAGTGCCCTAAAATGGCTGTAATAGTGTCAACACAGAATTTACATGTGGCATTCATTTAATTCCTTAATAAAGGCAGGAAAAAAACAAAAATATACCTTTCCTAGTGATCCAGTTCAGACCCCTCTGAGTCAGTGGAAATCTTCTATTGACTTTAATATACTTTATTAATAAACACCTTCATTGCTCACTCTCTACTATTAGGTGGATTTAGCGAGTAACAGTGTTCTTGTGGTACCCTTGCTATTTTTGGCAGTTTCCTCAGCTAAAATGTTATTCATGATCTCATATGGGCTTCTCTTCGCTCTGTGCAGCTGCTTCAAACAGGTAAACAACAGTATTATACGACTTACAACAGTAACAGCCAGAAATCAACCATGAGAACATACAGTCTCACTCCTCCTCATATTCCATAACAAACAAGTGTGGCATTTAAAAAAAAAAAAACAACATACAAGTTCATGAAAGGCTAATGATCTTTCACCTACTGGTAAAAGACAGCAATTCTTTAAGTTTTCTAGAATGGAAATGTGAGCAGATACATTTAAAGTAATTCAACAGCCAGGGGTCCCTCACTTTGAAAAGGCCTCAGAAATACCTGGCAGAACCAGACAACTTTAAGGTAGAAGGTTTTAGTATTTAAAAAAATCTCCTTGCTATAAAGCTGTGAGTCAATTCATAATAATTTCTCCTTTTGAGAAGCAAATATTTCGAGCACTAAATGAGCATACCAGATGACTTACCTGCCTTTATTCTCTTCAACTTGTTCAACATCACTACTGCTTTCTTCTAAGTGTGAGGGTTTGGTCAGAGATGTTGTTCTTTATCTACAAAATGGCATCTCGGTGGCAGGTCAGACAATATCTCAGGCAAAGGCCTTCACTGCCAAAAAGAGTCAAAAGGAGTTTGCATCCAGTTGTTAATACACATAGGAAGCAAGTTTTGGAGGGGAGGAAAACCAGGACCACCAAATGTTTGTTCTGAGTGGAAATCAAGAACGCAAAGCAGACACCTACAATAAGCACTGGCTCAAAAAACCAATCTGGGTGTCAGCCCAATTACCAAGCATTTAAAGGTGCTTCCAACCTGTGCAATATTGCAACTAAGATGCTGTTCAGTTTTCTCCTAAATAGCTGCTGCTCTATTGGGGAAAAGGAGCACGTACCTATGAATGTGGCCCATTTAATATTCACTTACAGACATTATTTCCTAGTTGACGAAACCAAAACCAGAGTGCTACATGAAAGTAACATCTACAGATGGAACAAGAAGTAAAAACTTTGCTATAGACTTTCTAAATATGCTAAAGAGTCTAATCTCTCTGCTACAGAATTTCAGGGAATTAGACAAGCAGAAAGGATGTCAGTCCCCATCCAGTTCAAAAGGATGCTGCAGAACCTTAAACCCTTTTTGTTTTCACCCTATTAACTTCTGGACGTATTTTTCCGTGGGACCTTTTTCTTCTTTCAGTCTTTTGTTTGTTTTTCAATTTTTCTAAGTTGGCATGCAAACCACAAGCACTCATGAAAGGTTAGTGATTTTAAAAAAGGAAAAACCACTTAATTGTAATTGATGCTTCCTAGAGTCATGCAAAGTTATCGAGTGGCAAACAACAGTACTGCAAAAACTACTGAGGCTTTACAGTGTACACTTACTACATTTGATTTATCTTAACAAAAAAGCCCCAAAGGCTAAAAACCACAATTGACTTCTGAGAAACTTCATATCATCTTCAAGAACCACCACTGCTTTGAAAACAAGCTCAGTCACAAATCACAGAGTCATCAGTGGAACACTCATTTACCCACCCTTTGTTCTCTGCTCGCAGTGATCCGTATTTCCTAAGGCTATCCCTATGCCTCTATCAATCTCCATTTCACAGAATATCTAGCTGTGCGGGGAGAGAAAAAAAAAAGAAAAAAAAGCAGAACCTAGCAAGACTGTATTGCACATCAGTTGCTTTTTTTAAAAAAAAAAAAAAAATCACAGAGTCTAGCATATCTGGTTGAGATAAATGGAGAAAAATGTACAGCCTGTACTCTTTTATCACTTCTGACTCAACATTGGAGGGAAAACAGGGGCAAGAGTTGACATATTTAAAAGAAAACAGTATTTTCACTGGTAGCAATAAAGCATTAACAGGAAATGAATCTGAAAGCCATTTGAGGAAATACGCGATTACTCTTCATGGCCAAATCAGAGACCTGTCTAAAGACTAGGAGGACAATCCTTCATCATTAATTTAATTTTACCACCAGGTTCAACCATTTTGCAGGGGCAGACTGCCCAAGACAACAGTGCTCGTTATCACCCTGGGACAGCCTAACCACACTAAAGGCAGCAGGCTGGTGGAAACTACTGAAGATACTAAAAAAACCAAACTGAAATTGGACATAGGAAAACAAAAACTTTTCCCAGTGTAGTAACCAGGTCTGGTTTAGCTCTACTTTATTACTGTTGGTTTGGGTTTTTTTTCTTTCCTGACCTACCTAAAATCCCTGTTAATAGCTAGGAACGGCTAAATTTGAGGAACAGCTATTAAATAGAGTGGACTTAGATATTTCCCAGTTCTCAGCCAGTGGTTGCCAGTATTTAGGGGGTAGGGGGGCAGGGGAGAGCTGTAAACCAGAGTCAATTCCTGTTTCATGAAAAAGAGCACACATTACTGTTCCACATTTCTCTGTATCTCTGTAAACACTTTCCCAAACTGGACCTCATTTATGCACAGTTGGAAATCTCACTTCTTTTATTTTGGCATTTCAAAATGAGCCTGCAATCAAGACTGGAGGAAGAGGCTGATGAACTGGAAGGCAGGGCTGCTCTAAGACGTACTGCATTTGCTCAGCCGTGTTGAGGACATGACCCTGACAAACGCCACAGTCGAGCAGCACTCCTCGCTGCTCCGGGACAGGCTCCTCCCGGTACCTTTCACACAGAACATGTGCAAGTGCACAGTTAAGCGCATCACCCTGCTTGCCTGTACACCAGACCTGTTGAGCTTCACAAACTTGCATAGGAAGCTTGTATTTGTTCCCACTTCACACTCTCACCCCTGCCCGTGCAAAGGTCTCTATAGTTGCAGTACAGCACAATGACCCGTCTTCCCCTCCCTGGGACCCTGTGTCGGATCGAGAGCCTGCGGTTCACATCCCACCCCATCTATGTGACGTCTGCTGTGCAGTCGCACAAGCGAGGAAAGCTGCAGTCTGTCACTGTTAAATGACTCACCATGCCAGATGTGGGATGCCATATGAGTTGATGCATGGGGTTTCAGTGCTGAGGAGGCGGCACTTGTGAGCCTCGATACCTACAGAAGCTGGGCTCTCTTTGGTGCTATTGTTCTTCATTCATTAGCTCCTGTTAAAACCATTGTAAGGTAGTCACAGTGGGACTGACAATCCATATTTAGGAAGTCAAGATGCTTGATCTCAGGCCAGACTTAATACTGGATTAATTGCATGTAGACTAAAAATTTAAAAAAAAAAAAAAAAAGAGGAAACAGATAAAAATTAGTTGTAAATTATTTAGTGAAACTCTCAGTGACAGCAGATGTGCTATTGCAAATAAAAAGCAAGCAAAGAATAAGGCTGAGTGATTTCATAGAATCATTTAGTTTGGAAAAGACCCTTAAGATCATTGAGTCCAACCGTTAACCTAGCTCTGCCAAGCCCACCACTAAACCACGTCCCTAAGCACCATGTCTACCTGTCTTTTAAATACCTCCAGGGATGGGGACTCCACCACTTCCCTGGGCAGCCTGTGCCAATGCTTGATAAGCCTTTCAGTGAAGAAATTTCTCCTAATATCCAATCTAAACCTCCCCTGGCACAACTTGAGGCTGTTTTCACTCACCCTATCACTTGCTACTTGGGAGAAGAGACCAACATCCTCCTCACTACACCCTCCTTCCAGGTGGTTGTAGGGAGCGATCAGGTCTCCCCTCAGCCTCCTCTTCTCCAGGCTAAACAACCCCAGTTCCCTCAGCCGCTCCTCAGAGGACTGGTTCTCCAGGCCCTTCCCCAGCTTCCTTGCCCTCCTCTGGACACGTTCCAGCCCCTCAACGTCCTTCTTGTAGTGAGGGGCCCAACACTGAACACAGCATTCGAGGTGCGGCCTCACCGGTGCCCAGTACAGGGGCACGGTCACTGCCCTGCTCCTGCTGGCCACGCTATTCCTGAGACAAGCCAAGATGCTGTTGGCCGCCTTGGCCACCCGGGCACACTTTTCCTTCAATACAAATCAGACACCTGTTGAGAAATTAGTAGGGAGTCAGGGCATGAGACAACAATATACATTTTTTAAAGGAAATCAGCTGCTACACCAAAGGTCATGTTTCAAAGTCTTCCATCTGTTCTGGAAAGCTTCTGAAACAGAAGTGAAATCTGCATATTTTACTGTAAAGGTTATTCAAAATTACCCTTGAGGAAGAGTTCAAACTGAAGCAACACATTAGTTTGGCCAAAGTACAGCTCCTACCATAGCAAGAGGTAAGATGACCCCACTTAGGAAGAGAGGCTGCTAAGCTGTACCTCAACAATGGCTACACAGTGCACAACAATAGCTGAACAAAAGTATCAAACACCCTCCTGCATTAACCCCGACAACTCACAAACCATGCTGTTGGCGGGTACCAGGTATGCATTTCTTCTGCAGACAGCAGTAAACCACAATAGCGTTGCAGAGAGTGGGAGGAACAGAAATTCTGCCAATGCTTTTATTAGGGTCTATGTTTGATCTAGTCCTCTTCAACCAATAAAATACAAGATCTAGCAGAATATATTCCAAATATAAATTTTATATTGTATCAACTCAAACCATGCTTCAAGTCAAATTACCACATTGTGAATTGCTCAAACCACCATATTTTCAGCAGTAAATCAGATTTTCGTGAGTCTGATCAATGAAAATGCTATGTTCAGAAATCACTAGGCAGTTCTTTGCCTTCTCACAGTGATGCTTTAGTGCCCTGGCCCAGGGCCTCGCAAAGCAGATGAGATGTTTCAGACCTGGTCAAGCTGCTGTTCTCTGGACATCTCCCTGACTTGTCTATGGAATCACAGTTTTGCATGCTTAAAACCTCTGGAGTTTGAATAGGGGCTAAACAACATGAATCTGCATTGGGCTCTCCATGCATAGCTTTCCCACACATAGTTTTGCACACAGAATCTCTCACTAGAAGTATTTTCAGAAACTCAGGAGCCCCCGAGCCTCATGTTTACCAGACTTAAGAGCTCCAATAACTAGGAAACGCAAGACCTCAAGTCTTCCAAGGAAAACCAAACATATGTACGTATATATGCATACAGATTAAACACATGAATTCTGCAAGCAATCTGTAATGTATGTTAACAGAATTCAGGGGGGAGGTCCTGACCCACTACCCAATATACAAAATGACAACAAAGCACAGAACTACTGGTTGCTGTGCCCCTCTTAAAAACACTCTTGACAAATATTCCTGAAACATTTAAAACAAAAAAGCACACTGCTATCACAACACACTGTATGTTGATCACCCAAGGGAATATGTATTTAGATAAACTAAGGGTGTCAGCTAGCCCTTTCGTCTTTGACTTCTGTGAGACTGCAATTCTTTGAGAATTGAGTCAAAAGTTTCTGGGTTGAGAGTCAGAGGACAGACCAACTCAGGTGGCACTGTGGTGGGCATCTGCCAAAGACCACCTGGCCAGAATAGGAAGTAGCTGAAAATTTCTTTAGATAGCTGGAAAAAGCCTCCTGATAGCAAACCCTGGCAGACTTAACCTCAGCCACTCTGGCATCTCCTGAAAGGGCAGTAGGTTTGTGCACAAGCAATCGAGGAGATTTATGACCCATCGAGGCCAATTTCTTGACACAGGTGATCAATGAGCCAACTAAGGGAGATGCTTTGCTGGATCTGTTACTCAGAAAACCCAAACAAAACTGAAGAAAGATGGAAAGGTGAAAGCAGCCTTTCCTCCAGACTGTGAAGTGTGAGGTCCTTGACTGTCCATAGAGTAAAGCAGCCAAACTTTATCCCAAGTTGTACCAACAAAAGCAGAGCCAGCAGGTCAAGAGAAAGGATCCTTCTTCCCTAGTTGGCACTTTAAAGACACCTGCATCCAGTTTTGGCTCCCCAGTATAATGACAGCATAGATGGATGCTCTCAGGTATGTCAGAGTACAGAGGGCCACCAAGACGATCAGGTGACTGAAGCATAGGATGCACAAAGAGATTAAGACCTGGGTTTATTCAACTTGGAGAAGGTGAAGGGGGATTTATTGCTGCCTGTGACTACCTAATGCAAACATGTAGTGAAAATGGAGCTAAACCCTTCTCAGAGGTGCAGAGGGATAAAATGAGAAGCAATGAGTATAGGCTGCAACACAGAAAATTCCAGTTAAACGTATAGAAAAGTATTTCATCTCAAGGGTGGTCAAATATTGGGAGATAATCCTAAGGAGGTTGTGTGATCTCTGACCCCAGAGACAACTGAAAGTCACCTGGGCAAACCAATCTCCAACCTGATCCAATTAGCCCCAGTATGAGGACAGTGATGAACCAGAGACCTCCAGGTAGCCCTTCCTAACTAAATTATTCTATGAATCCATGATTCAAGTCCAACAGTAGAATTACAACCCCATACTTCAGGATAATAGAAGTTCAGCTGAGAAATGGGTTTAGGGAAGCCTGATGAAGAATAAGGACAACACCCAGTCCTTGTTTTCCTATAGTATTTGTTCTACTACAATGACATTTGCTATCATCATTATTCTCTGCCACGTACAGCTGTGCACAAGTGACCACCACCTACATTTAGACATGTACTGCAACTGTGTGTGTCTGTGGAGCTGAGTATGTATGCAAGTATAAAGGATAATCCCCTTTGGGATTTGTGGGACCCACATTCAGTGAAGATTGGTGCTTTTTAGAGGTCAATGCAAAACAAAGCAATGAAGAGTTGCACACCAAGCACCACCTTGTTTACTCATCCACTTTTTTACCCTCCTCCAACAGTTCTTACTCCACATCATTGTTTTAATTGCTCACTGACATCACACCTAGTGCTTGGACATGAATCTCAGAATGCTTCATGCACATTAACATCAAGCCAAACCTTTCCATCTTCTCACATCCAGAAACAGAGGTGGTCTGCTGTATAATGTTGACTGAAGAGGACAGTGGCAAGAGCAGACTTCCATGACACATACAGAGATAAATCTGTGTGAGCAGAGAAGAGGTTTTTTTTCCTGTAAGGATTCAGCCCTTCAAACATTTAAATAATCTGAGGAGCAGCTTTTCCCAGCTCAAGTATATGATCAAGCCAGCCACAGCATTGGCTTTTGCCTTGAGGAAGCCCCATGTGGATAGATACATTAAATATTTTCATTCACTTAAGCATCTCACAAAAGTAAACAAATCCATGGCAAAACCCAAAGCATCTCACTATACAAGACAAGTCAGGCCACAGTCAGATCTTTAATAAAAGCACTTTGAGTCACTGACAAACAAGATACAGCAGACATGACAACTCAGGAAAAAAAAAAAAATCAAGTTGGGGGTAGAAGTGTGCTGCTTGTGTTTTCAGAGGATCTAACAAGGTCCCTAAAACTAACCATCCCTTCAGCAGCTTCTCAGCCATTTATGACACACTAGAAGACTGCTAAAAAAAGTCACTCTTACCCTCACCCCTTCTCAAGCTGGTATGGAAGAAGCACAGAAGGGTCTTTGTTCTGACCAAAACCTGATGGAGTAAATTAACCCAGAAAAACACTTCAATTCAAATCTCCAAGTAGGAGAATAAGTTGGTTTTATAGGAAGGAAACCAAGGAAGCTATACTCCTCCTAGTTCCTCCAGTTTCACAACATGCACTTCAGCTAGGGCACCTCTGTGGAGAGAAGCCTGATACTGCCAGCCTCTTAATAGGATTCATCCAATTTGAGCAGGGCATGGGAGAAATCATCTCCCTGTAGAAACCGTTCTCCATCATATTGGTTAGTCTGTTCAAAGAGGGTGATCAGCCACACATTTGACATGACTATGCATTTTCATTTAGCAATCTGATGTCCTGCTCCCCTTTTTGGGACATTAGGAGCCAGTAAGAGGTGCTTAGGATCCTTTTCACCATGACATTAGCTAAGTAACTAATTCTAATTCCAAGAGTCAGAGTGATCCTCTTTCACTAACAAATAAGGCCCTGAAGCTCCCTTGGTAAGGGGAGGGGTTCTGCAGCACTGAGGAGTATGGCAAAGGGCTTGTTCTCAGAAGCCCAGCACACACAAGAGCTTTGGAAGGTTGTATCCCTGCACTTCGGTCTTTGGGTAGTGCCACCTGCTCAGTATCTGTAGTGGTCTGGCTTGAATGGCCCATCTCTTGATAAACCCAGGTATTTGGCCTGCTTGTCACTCAGCTTTGTCAGCTTCACACACAGTTTATCCAGATGAGCAGCAGCCACAGCTTCATCCAGCTGGAAAACAAAACATTGAAACAAGAATATTAGCAGAACAGAGTACTATTAGTTCAGGAAGTCAGGATCAATAGTGAGAAATGAATATATGAAAACCAACAGCAGCCCCAAGGAGGACTTAACAGACACAGACGAACAGTCAGACAGCACTCTTCCTGCCAATGTACCTCATCTGCTTGAGTGCAGAACTGCATTCGGATGGATGCTTTTGCAGGAGTCAAGTTAAGCTTAAGTGAGACAGACGACTTTGTATAATCAAGCCCATTTCAATCTCATTTACACATTCACATCCATCCAAAAAGCAAAGAACAGAGATCAAACTGTTCAGAGATAAGAATATCCAGTTTGGTAGAACGGTAAATCCCCAGTCATGCTTCCACTACAAAGACACCTGGACATACTAGACTATCACCTTACAATTTTAGATAAGTTCTAATACTGGGAAAAAAAATGCATCTCCTTTCCAGATATCCCATCTTAGGGGTACATGTATTAAGAAATTCATTGCAGAATCATTAATTCAGCAAGAATACTAGTATCTACCAGCATTGTCTTCATGAAGAATAAAGCCAAGGTGGCCTGCAGGACAGAGGCTTAGAAATGTTGATATACTTTTTTTATCCCAGAGTTGTCAGGCAGACATGCAAACTCAAGGGATTGAAAAATGTGTAAAATTACAAAATGGTTAAGCACTACAGGAGATAGGTACAGAAGAGTCAGAAAAACAGTAAAAAGGCAAAACAGCTGTTATGTCAGAGGGGAATGTACAGCCATAAAGGATATTCAAAGACAAGGATATTCAAGGACAGCACTAAGGGATCGGATACTACTGAGTTACAATAGAACAACAAGTCTGACCACCATTTGTAATTCCTGCAAAATACAAGTAATCATTGCTGAGAAAACAGATCTAAGGCAAGTTTAAATTCCAGCAGCATGGGAAAGAGTGGCAATATTTCCCACCTACTAGTTAAATAGATGTGAAAGGCTGCAATATATTTGAAGGGCAATAAATTAAAAAAAATATCAAGGGCCAGATCTTCAGCTTGTGAGAACCAGCATGTCCTAAATCATTGAATAACTAGTCCTAGATTTCCCACTCAAAGGGAGCATGGTAACAAGCAACTGCTCTGAAGTAACCCCATTATAATGAACCAGGTAAAAAGCTACATCTGAACAGTGTAATTCACTGCAACTCAACCTGCTCATAATAGAACCACCTACATTTCTTGAGAACCAACACAGCCAAAGATATACAAGACAAAATTAAAAACATAAGATGAAGTGGTTGAAGAATGTGGAAGTGAACCATGAAAGCTACCAAACACTATGCAAGAGTCAGGAAAATCACAAAAGAAAGAAAAGCTAACTGGAAGAACTCTGTTTAGAAGGGAAACAAGTATTTAAGCTTAGTAGATTCTGCCAGAATAAACAGGAGGGTTAAAAATTGAATGCCTATCTGGTTGACTAGACTGACGTGAAGATCCGATAGGTGCATTTCCAGATTACATCCACTTGAAAAGGAGCTGAGTTCCTGACATTTCCCAGATCAGGTTCTCAAATCTGCAGCAGAGAAGTTGTTTCACAGCTGCTTCAGCTTGGGGACATTAAGATTGAGATAAGTACGTACACAAATTTACAGGAAGGTAAGCTGACATTCTTACCTTAAAAATCAGATAGTCAAGCATAAGGATGGACAGATTTGATGCCAAGAACACGGACACAACAGTTTGCCTAGATTTCCAGGAACACACATAGCAGAAATGTGTGCACATTTGTAATAGCTGATCATAAAGCGATATTCTTGCAGTCAAAGGAAGTGCAACATAAGGTACTTGATAATTCTTATATTTTACATTTTGGACTTCAAAAGCTACTATACAGAACAAGGAAAGATACTAGCTAGAAAATTATTAGAGAAAGCTCTTCTACCAGTTCCGACAAGGCAACTGCTTTATTCTTTGAAATTCTCTATGGAGCACAGAAGGTAAAAAAAAAAAAAAAAAGAGTATTTTGTCACAGCATATGAAAGTGAAAAGATCACTGCCATATGCTCCCCTAGCATGCAGCTATGTAAGTAACTGATCTGGCTATTGCTTTTCATTTCCAGTTGAAGCATGCTCACTAAAAATTGTTATTCAGGAAGAGGATGAAGCCACATTGCATTAGCAACATCAGTCTATCATTTTCAAGAGATCTGTCAACAAAACTTTTCCTCTGAGGATTGTGCATCAGCTTGCTGATCAACCCCTACATTGTATTTCTGGTATGCTTTGCTTGATCATTAATGGATGGGTTTGGAAGCTTAAGTCCTTCAGCAAACATTTCATAAGTAAGCCCAAACGTACACATTCTACTTCCCAAATGAAAAGTATTTTCACATTTAGTCTCATATCTGGCACATTCCAAAGGCAGTGGGATTTAACCCCAGCGTCTTTTTCAATGACCATCTCAAGTTCTCAGGCTTTTTTTTTTTCCCCCCAGTTAAAACCAGGTTAGTTTCATAAAAGGAATGTGGGTTGTTACATGATCCAGATTCTTCCAAGAACAAAGAATGCAGAGATAAGTTTAAAGGGAAACTGGAGGGAATTTGTCAGTGTTTTTTGAAGCTATTAGGACCAGGCTGTTACAAGTTCTGCTCAGGTGCAAATGGGACTCAGACTCGATCAACCACAGTAAAAGCAATTCCTAGTTTCACTCCTGCTTCACCTCTGCCCCACTAGACTTTGCTGCTGGATAGGCATGTGAAAGCTTGCTGCAAATGCTGACATTCAGCAGAAGAAACAAGTTGGTTGGGAGAAGCTCCCTGACTACCCTTAGGCAGCACAGGGCTTCCCAGCGCCTTAGGAAAGAGCCGCAGATCAAGCCAAAAAGTGACTAGATGCTCCTATCACATGTGACAGACAAGTCCCAGTTCTGCACAACAGGTTAGCCACAAAAAGCAGCCCAACTTCAGACTCAGCATGACCAAAGCCAAGCATTCACTGCGGGACAGAAGCTCCTTGCAACAACATTCAGTAGGAAAATGAACTCAAGCACAAACAAAACAAATCTACATGATCACATCCGAAGTTGGCTTCCTTACAAGCTTCCATCTTTCTGCTATTCTAACTCACCTTCTTTGGCAGGAAATGGACTCCAACAGAGTATTTGTCACTGTTGGTCCACAGCTCAATCTGTGCCAGCACCTGGTTGGTGAAGGAGTTGCTCATAACAAAGCTAGGGTGACCCATGGCACAGCCCAAGTTGACCAGTCGGCCCTCTGCTAGCAGTATAATATGACGGCCATTCCGCAGTGTATAGCGATCCACCTGGGTGGGAAAAAGCAAAAGCAGTGCAATGTCAGGGTAAAGACAGCACTTTAAGTCACACAAAGCTTGGTGGGCTTTCTTCTCACATCAACAATTCAGCGGTGGGCTTGCAACACAGAGTTTGATTACAGTTCAGACACCCCTCCCCTCAAATCCCAGACAGTGTTTGCAAAGCCTGTAGCTATTCTGGACTTCACACAACATGAATCTTAGCATCTGCTTTGTATTTAACCAGTTACCCAGTTGTTCTGGTTTTTCCACATGCATGTTGTCTCATGTAGCTGTGGTGAGGAACATATTGCTAGCAACAAAATGTACTTCATAAATGCCTAATTGCAACGACTGGTGTGGAGAGACAGGAGAAAAGAGGGAACACCTCTGCATGCAACAGTCCAAAGCCTTTCCATCTAACAGGGGCAAGAGCCAGAGTCCTCAGCCTGCTGAAACTGCTCCCCTGTAACTCTTCCCACTTCCGTAAGGCCAATGCTTTACTGTATAATAAACAGCTGTGCTAGCTTCTGGTGTACCCACCTTTGTCCTCAGCAGGCCAAAGACATGGTCCTTCACTCAGATCGATTTCCACGCTATGCTGGGGACAATAGGACTCTGCACACAGAATCAAGTCTCAGATGGGCTAAGGAGACAGGTCTTCAGCTATATGAGAGTCCCACACAATCCAGAAGATAGTATCACTTAATATGTGCCTCAACTGTCTGGGCCAGATTAGGCTCCTGCAACGTTAAAGTTAACTCTGCTTCTCCTTTCCACCAGTCACTAGCTTGTCTCTCCCCCGCCTTCACTCCTGTAGGAGGTTACAGGCTGTATTGGTGTTTCATTGTAAGTTACAAGAATATTCAGTATTCACTAGTATTTATTGCTCATGTCACACCAAGCACATGGGAGTAGAGGAAACCTTTGGAAAGACTTGTAAGATGGTCAACCACCAACTCTGACAAAGGTTAATGCCTTAGACCAGTCCATTTATCTTATGCTGTCATAGCACAGCAACTGCAAAAGATCTAAAAGGGTCCCTCTCCACAGCTGTATTTATGCTTTAGTCTCAGAAGTTATCTGGTATGAAGCAAAACACATGTCACTTTCAGTTTTAAAGTTTTGGCCTGTAAGTTAAAAGCCATGTGGGATGAAGCTTTAACTGTAATGATACCATCTTTTGAAAAGCCATTTTTGTGTAGGTCCTTAGTGGAAATGTAATAAGTAAACCAATAGATACCATTTTATTAGAAAAGGTATTTTGCCTTCAGAGCAGGTCTGTGCCTCCACCTGTCTTCCCTGGCTATGCTTCAATCGCAGCTCTACTTTCTACTTCTTGGGTTCGTGTAAGAGATTATGTTTTCAGCACAACATAAACAGACAGTAACCACCTCAAAGAGAAGCCCTAAATGACATTCTCCTTAACTTCTCTTAACATTCTTCTTAACTTCTCCTGTCCAAGAGCAGTGCAGCAAGTTAGGGTTAGTAAGAATGCTCTCCACTGAGCAGTTGCAAATATTCTTTATGGATGCTGATCGTCCATTGTAGACCACCAGTAACAGCACTCAGTCCACCCAAAAAATACCATATTGGCTATCATAAGATAATGGAAGGAAATAATGAAACAAAGAAGAAAGCAGCCAGAAAGCAGAACACTAAAAACCCTGAGAACAACTACAATAGTACTTACAAAAAATATTATATTAAAGTATAAATTACGAAAAAAATTAAATTAAAAAAAATTTAAAATTAAAGTAGTACAAGGTAGCAGTTAAGTAGCATTTTAGTTTTGAGGTCTGAATTGGGTGGTTTAGTTGTCAAAATACTTCATCCAAATAGTAGCCACACAACTTGCACCTGGACAGCTGCTGGCTTGTGCATGTAATCACATACCTTCAGCAATCTGCTGACATGACTCACTCAATGCACAGGGTAACTCAGAAAATGCAATTTAATGTCTGCACAGAAACAAATACAAAATAGTAGTGGTACCAGCAGAGGCTTAATCCAGCACTGTGGAAACACATCTCATCTATGGGCAGATAAGCAGACTGATTCACAAGCTCAAGAAATTGCAACAGAAGTAGAATTCTAAGTTACCCAACTTACTAAGTTCATCTCCACACTTATACAAGTGCCTCCTCTCTTTCACCACTGGCATTTAACTTGCTCTGGACTCTCTGGCTGCTTTGCATTTGCCCCCACACCACAATAGGTGAATAATTTATTTTCAGAGACAAAGTTCATTGATTCCACCCTGACCTTTCCTTCCCCTCTAGAATTCAGCTTGTGCTACACATCAGTCTAACACCAGAACGCAACTGAGCAGGACTGCAGGGCAAACCCATGTTTAAAAGAACCTCCCACCTTTTCAGTAATAAGCCTATTTCCTCTTCAACTGTACTTTGAAAGCAACAGATCAGCCAGAATGGCACAATAAGATGTTTTCCTTTCCCAAGGATTAAACATTTCTTACACTAGCTCACCACTTGACACCATATGGTACTGAAAACTACCATCTTGGACACTCTCACAATTACTCTGTACCTCTAGATGAAGTCTAGCAACCCTCAGCTCTGGTATTAACCTGCTGATCAAGGGACAGATGTCTTCATAGGAGGTTACAGATTCTTTGCTCTTGTATACTATATTCCCCTCCCTGCTACAGGATATAGAAAAAAGCTACCTTGTCATGAAGGTCTGAAGTCTTTAGGGACAAAAAAAATCTAAACAGACACAAAATGGAGCATAGGGGTATATTACTAGCACAGTGTAGCTACAAATAACATTAAATACACCAACAGAGTCCAACTGGAGATTGAAACTAGTTAACAGTGCTTCAGATTCACTGCTAGAAGTCAACAAAACCCAAGTACTAACCTGAGTCAGGGACCAGCTTTTATTAGGCTTGGCAATGTACACATCTACAGGCCACCCTCACTTCAGTAAAGCTTCAAATATGTGGAACGGCCACTTAAGATCAGACTTACATCTAGGTGCATCTCATCTCCAGTGGTAATCAGTAGATGGGTACGGAAAAGTACAAGAACAGCCCAAAGGTAAAGTGCTATTTCCCCCAGTAAATCCTCTCAGCTTCAGCTACCTGTGCATCAAGCCAAGACAGAGATGGTCCACTCAGGGCTATCAGAGACACCTTTTACACAAACTTTAGCCACTGACTTTTAAGCAAACACACCTGTGGCACCCACAGTATGCTGGGCAGCTGTTTTCACAGCTTTTGCTCTGTGAGATGGTATCCCCTTTGCGTCACTCTGAACATCCTGCTTGCGACAGCAGTGGTTTATGTAAAAAAACAGAGAGATTCAGGGTAGGAGGCAGGTCTTCAGCATGAAACCATATGGATGACCTCGACCCTAATTACATCCTTCTGAAAAGGTAATATGCTGTTTTTAACCAGAAACTGGTTACAGTTTTCATACCTTGGACTAGGCTGCTTCTCATTGCACCCAATACATCTGTGACAGACTAGCTCCTTCAATACAGAGCATATAAAGAAAGAGGGACTACTACCTCTGCCAACAGTGACACAATTTTTCATGTGGACTTTAAGAGCCACACTGAATGGCCATGTGCAGGTAGTTTGTATGTTACCATATTAACATCCAATTTAGCCTTCAATGTTTACTTTTTGAGCAGTCCCATTTTTAGTTTTAAAACCCAAGCTACCAGAAAGCAAGCAGCTAGCTGCAGGCTCCTCTAGGACAAGAGCTGTTGAGCAAAGTCAGCTCCACACCAAGGGTCATGGGCAAGAACAGACTTGAATGTAGTGAGAACTTGAGGGTATAACTTCATACCTAGTTGAGCCCACANATAACAGTGCTTCAGATTCACTGCTAGAAGTCAACAAAACCCAAGTACTAACCTGAGTCAGGGACCAGCTTTTATTAGGCTTGGCAATGTACACATCTACAGGCCACCCTCACTTCANGCAATCAGGACACTGAAGACACTCTCACAACTGCTTAAATAAGACCTTGATGTGGGTGGCCAGTAAGACACAATGGAGTTATGAAAATTGGAAGGGCAGATTGAGATCTACTAAGACATATGCTTGGGTGTGGTGCTTTTAAAAAAGTAGAATACCTGTCCCAGAATCCTACTGTCAGCAAGCACACTCCCTCTTTAAAAGGTAACTAGAAGTCCCATGCTAAGTCAGACAAAGCCTGGTTTGCTTTAGGTGATGTTCTCCCTCAATGCTCGTGTTAGAAAACTGTTTTGATTTAGTTTCATTTCTCTGCTTTAGGACAGACAGCTGAAAAGCTGAAATTTTTAGATCCCTATTTTCCTCTATAGCTACAGCCATATCTTGAAGTAAATACATGGTGGGAACGCAAGCTGAGCAAGGATAAAACATCTCACCTTCTCTGCCCACACAGAGACTTCTGGCCTATGCAGTTTCTAAAATGCAGCCACTAAGTCTGGAAGAGAAGTGTCAGTTTGGCAGAGCTCCAGATAGGCTTTCCTGAGGCTTCACTCTCAAAGTTAAAAAAAAAAATGCTTTGAAAACAAAGAGGTGTGATTTTTTTCAAACCTTGACAGAATCCCAGAAGACATTCCCTTGAGATTCACTGGCATTGTTTTCAGCTGGGGGCTATCAAAGAAAGCACATTTCCACACCTCCTCACCATAGCCCAAACATCAAAGCTGACTGCCTGTACAGAATGAACGTGATGCAATTAATTGTCTACACAACCACCACTAAGGGGAAGGCTCCTGTTTGTCAAGGAAGTAGAAACACAGAGAAAGATGCATCCACACCAGGCACCTCTCACTGTACACTTGGGCACTGGCTGAAGCCAATTGCTTTAATACCAACACAAGAATATGACGTGCAGCTTGTTCCAGGTTAATCGGGGAAAAGCAGAGTAGAATCTCCACTCTTATCAGTGCAGAGCAACACCAGCTTCCAAGAAAGCTAAAAACACAATGTACCTGAAGACAAATACTCCCTTTTCTGGAAATAAGCACTGAGTAGCTATTGCTTCTTTCTAGCAGGAAAGCTTTTGCAAGGGCT
The DNA here is from genome assembly GCA_013400535.1 of Scopus umbretta. NCBI lineage: Eukaryota > Metazoa > Chordata > Aves > Pelecaniformes > Scopidae > Scopus > Scopus umbretta. The sequence continues at coordinate 12,987 of VZTL01023760.1, read as the reverse complement.
GTCTCACCTGAGGTTTAACATTCACTGCCTCTACCGCATTTTCATTCAGCCACTTTGCATCAACTTCCACATCAAAATGGCCAATATTACACACTATGGCATCATCCTTCATCTGCTCAAAGTGCCTGGAAAAAAAAGTTATATCAGAAATTAATGCACAAAAAAATTTTTCTTCAGCACCTGAAGAGGCTCTGGTCCATAGCTCTGCTCAAGGAGAAATGAAGAGTGCCTGGCTCACTGACTGCATCTCACAAGATGCGTGGGTCTGGCAATCTTCCAGGCATGTGAAGTCTACTGGACAAAACTCTCAAGCTTCTATGGAAGGACACTTCCCAAGGATAAGAGGTTATTGGAGAGAAAATATTTTCCCAGTATGGGAAGTAAAACTATTTTTAGTTGGTCAAAACTGAAACACCTGCAATTATTCTCTTCCTACACAGAAGAAATAGTTTTCTTCATGGCTTGAAAATTTCCAGCAGTTTTACATCTCTTGAGACTAATGGCCTCCTCCCACTTAATCTGATCTTCCACTACAACTTGTACAATCATAACAGCAAAGATAGGAATGAGTTTGTGTAGAGTTGAGGGGCTATAAATTGAGATCTAAGAAGCAGTAACAAAAAACTGCAGGGTAGTTTACTGAGAACAGGCCCGTTTCAAGCCTGCTTGTGTACTCACAGATAGAATCACTTTCAACCTTTACCTACCTCCTCTTCTGTTCATTTATCTGTCCTAACACAGAATTTAGCCCTGATACTCTCGTTCTCCAAAAGTCTATCTACCCCTCTACACCTTTTGTTTCTCCATCCTTACATACTGTAAGACAGGAACAATTGCAACATGGCAACATCCAACAGAACCTAAAGACCAAAGCCACGATTTTTCACTAAATTGATACTAAATTCTGATGTCCAGAAATAAGACTGTGTGCCAGCCCTCACCATACTGCTGACAAGTTATGATTGTATTTAAAAAAAAAAAATTTAACTGTACCAGTATGCTTTCACTAAAGCAAGTGGCTAGACCATACCTGCCCTGAACAATGTCAGTGCAGCCGGTGGTGGTAACAAAGATATTGCCTTCTTTGCAGGCCTCCTCCATGGTTGTAACTTCATAACCTGAAAAGAAAAAAAGTTATTCCTCTACCCAATCACCAGCACTTGTTAAAAAAGTGGGCTACAATATTACAAGTAGAAAAGTACTGAGAAAGAATGAATAAAAGTCTGTGCCTACACCTGACGTATGGAGGATGCAAGGTAGCGAGCATGCTTGTCTTAATACCAACGTAGTACAAAGACATCTATCCCTCACCTGTTTCCAGTCTGTAGATCTATACATTCAATGTCTTATGTCCATAGGTGTAGTACCTGGCACAGCACTCAGGCTAGGTTCAGGGGGTCAAGTTTGCACAGGAAAGTGCACCCATGACACCTGCAGGTTCTAGTCAGGTATGAACAGAAATAGGATAAACTGGTACTAAGAAGCACAGTTACATGAGGCACCCACAGAAGAGAAGGAACATGGCTTCCAGAGCATGCCATGAGCACAGCTGGAAAGGCAGAGAGCATGGCAGTGCTCTCCAAAAACATCTACTGAAGGTAAGGCCTGATGTTTTACTGTGGAAATATTCTGGTGAAGTCTTAACCCACACTGGAGGTTAAAGTCGCACAACTTGAAGGTAACACACCCATTCAAAACCAGGCTTACAGCATTATGAAATGGGGGCCTTATCCCACTGTCGTCTCTATATCCTTGACTCCAAACACATCCTCAAGGCCTATACCAATAAACTCCTTCCCTAACTGTAAGGAAAGAATTCCTACAGTTAAACTAGAGTCAACTCTACCTCAACAGGGACAGGGCCAAAATCCACTGAAGCTTTCTCATTGCTCTACACTGACATGCAGAGAACCCTGTCAGACATATTAATTTCTGCATCTCCTCCAGTTCTCACCTTCCATGGCTGCCTGCAGCGCATTGATGGGATCGATTTCAGTGATGATGACTCTGGCTCCAAAGCTCCGCAGGGCCTGAGCGCAGCCTTTTCCCACATCACCATAACCTGCCACAACTGCTACTTTTCCAGCAATCATGACATCTGTTGCACGTTTGATGCCATCAATGAGGGACTCTCTGCAACCATAAAGGTTATCAAACTTGCTCTGAGGAAGAAAAGGGAGTAGTTTCAGAACAGATGAAAGTCACTCAAGTAAAAATTCCTTAGAAAAACAAAACAGACTTACATACAAGTACTACAAACCAGGAGGCTGATAGTCAGCTAAATACATTAACCACAGCGAGGGATAGGAAGAAGATAACCTGGTTTGATGTTTTTATTCAGTTTCAATCTAATCATTAAACCAGATACAGGCTTCAGCACACCCCTGGTGAGAAGAATTTTGTAAATGTCTAGTGACTAGGGCTTGAACATGTTAAAAGCTTGTTAGGAGTAACCTGAATTTATCAAGTAAAAGCAGAAACAATTCTTGCATACTGAGGTAGGTCACAGTTCCTTAACCAGATGTTCACCAGTTCTCTGCTGCTGTTCATCAGACAATGAACTGAACCAAGTGCCACAGATAAGCAAAAACACACAAGCAGAATATCTGGCCAGTTGGTTAGCACATATTCTTTGCAAGACACATGCACCTTGCAGAAGCCCCAAGTTTCCCACATCAACCATCAGAAACTGGTTCCTGCAGCTCAGGAAGATCAAAGTTGGAAGTTACACTAACACTGCCAGACATCAGTACTGCTCAGATCTAGAAAAATCCAGCAAGTACCCATTCACAGTACCGGCCACTGCAACCAAAAACCCCTGGATTTCATCTTCTAATCTCCCATTGCACAACATCCTCCTACTGTAACATTAACACATGAGCTTAACAGCCAGACCTCCAAATCAAAATTCCCCTGCTAAGTCAGATGTCAGATAGTACTCCACTTGACCATCTTCCTAAACTCAGAAACACATATTGCTGTACTTATATTTGTAATACTCCTCCTTGGGCCCTGTGTTTTGACCTGAAGGATGGGCTGCATAAACAGATTTGATTATCTGAAGAGTTACAGAAGCCAGGAATTTAAAAAAAAAAATCTGGCTACCAATGTTGTGCTATGCTTCCCAAGGCAGGGGTACTGAGAATTCATCATTCATGGCAAAATTCTGGTCTCAAAGCCTGCCCCATACTTTCTACAGCCTTAGGTCACCAATCATTCTTGCCTTCACTTAACACAGGTAGTGCTCTGTCTGCTATAAGCAATCTTAAGACTGCATACCTAGATGTGAGTAGGGGCACTGATCTTTCAAATGGGACCCACCTTCCAGCTATGGCTGGTGCCACCTAGCACATGCAAGATGATGTTACAGTTTGGCTTTCAGTCTACAGGTTACAACTGTAAAAACTTTATAATAAAAAATGCAAAGTCCATGTATAAAAATGTTGCAGCTATAACTCCAATGCATTATCTGAGCAAGTTACAAGGTATAGTGGCATATCACTCCCAGCCTCAGAAGCTGGCCAAGGACTAATGTGTAAGATGTTACACTTCAGATCCAGAAGTTCCTGACTCAGTGCCTGTGAATCTTATCACAGGCACATTTGCCACTAATATTTCAGAAAATTTATGTTACCAATGGTTCAAATTCCAAAGCTAGTGCCAGCTGGTAATCCTCCCTCCAGCAGATTTTCCTTGCAGTATAAGCCTTCTTATGGAGGAAAACAGCATGGTCAGATTTGATTCCTCATCACCAAATCCCCCAATTGCAATCAAGGTCTTCCAGGTGCCTGTGCATTCCCATGCAGGCAAGGGAGCAGAGCACCAAATGCAGACAGCTGTCCCACCCAAAAATACATCTGAGGGGCAGGAGGGAAGAACAGAACTGGACGCTGCCTGCCCCCTCTCTCCAAATAATAGTACAGGAACCTGGCACCAAGCGAAAATACCAAACAGAGAGCAGAATTTGTCAGCTCAGTTGCATGTCTTCCTGGAGAACTGTAACTGTTGTTAGCACAAACCTTGTACTACATAAATATCAAACAGTACTTGAAAATAAGCACTTGTTTGGCACTAAAGAGAGCTCAACCCAAATCCACTCAAGAGGCTTTTTAGAAGCATCTGAATTTCTGAATCTACTGAACAGTATTCGTAGTTATTACGCAGGAGGCACAAATCTAGGTAAGATGGATGCAAAGAAACAAGCTTCTTCCAAGATCAACTAGATTCCAGCCCACTAGCTATGAAATAAAAATGCCAGAGGCATCTTTGTGAGCAGAAAGGAAGATACTCTTCAGATAGCAAACTGCAGAGAAAGCAGGCCAAACAGCGAGAACTGCCATGCCCAATGGGATAACGTTAGTATGGCAACCTGAAATATATTTAGCCACCATATTTAAAAAAATCTAGATGTGTAAACCTTAAGTACACCTGAAATTCCCACTGTAATTCATCTGCAACCAAAAAAGCACCAGCACCCTTTACACACCATTCTCCCTCATCCCTCAATTCACCAGGCTTTGTCTCAGGTAGCAGTAATGCAGCCAAGCAAGGAATGAATACCTCCTGCCCTATATCCTTTGCAACTGCTGCCCGCAGATACATTGGCAGATCAACCAACCTTTACCAGCCACAAGCTCGTGTAGGTCACACTTTTCCAGCTGGTACCTGCCACCTGTGGGCTCTAAGCTACTTAGAGTGAGGACATGCTCCTGGCCACAGGAACTGCCCGTACCCCAAGAGCCATGATTTCTAAAGGTGTTTTCACATTATTAAAGTGCAGAAGAACGCATGTCCTTACCTACAAAAAAAGCCCCTGATGTTCTGAAAACAGAGTATTTACAGTAGCATGTCCCATTAGAGACATCATAGGCTCACTTCAAGGATATGGTGAAAATCTCTTCAGTACCAGGTCAAGAATAGCTTGGCAAGAGAAGGAATACTTGCATGGGAATGACAGTACCCCAACACCAAACTGGTCAGACAGCAGAAGGGCTCTAGCTGCATTACCTTGGTGACAGAGTCGTTAACATTGATAGCTGGCACTTTCAGGGTCCCATTGGCCTTCATCTTGTACAGGTTGTGAACTCCAGTGGTTGTCTCTTCTGAAATACCTCTAATTCCTGTAGGGAGAATAAAAGGATTCACCTTAGTTGGAATTAATGCTGCTGCTGCAAACCAACACATCCAAGTGCTGGGAGCATCCTTCAGAGGTCTAAGTTAAACAAACGCTTTGCAGGAAGCAGGGAAGAGATGAGAACCCTCATTTGAATCCTCAAACAGTAGTTTAAAACTTCAAACCAGTTTCTCCCCTCACAAGGCAATTAAAAGAGCAGGACAAAATATTCTTTGGAAAAATGGAAGGGACCAGCTCTAGACCAGGGAATCAGGAAAGACACCACTCTGTTTTCTCAAAATGGTCAAAAAACTCTTCACAAGAAGGGCAACATGTTCACCTCAGTGATGTTTCTACAGCCTACTCCATTCTTGCACAGTGGCTTGAAAGGAGACGATACCTAGACAACCATACTTACATCTAAAGCACTCAGATCAACTGAAAAAAGTAAGAAAGAAAATCAAATACACAGTTTACCATTCCCAATCCTGCTGTTGTAATCAACTTCAATGCTGATTGAACAACTGACACCCCCCTCCCCAAATCTGGATACTAGCTACATGAAACTTCAGTTTCATGAGTGTTACTAGCACAATCAAAAAACATTATTTCAAATATATCCTTGTTTGAAAACAGTCCAAGAGGCAGAAACCAGAGACAAAGGACTGCCTAGAAATACCAACATCATATAGTGGACTAAGATCCTGATAACACAGGAACTATCACGGGGTTGCCTTGCTCCACATTACACCAAGAAGACACAGCTATAAAGGCACCCCCTGCTTTGAGGGTCCTAACTCTTTGTGGACCTTTTGACATTGTTCAGAAGTGGCATCACTGCACAAGACTTCTGGATATTTCTCCTCTCTAGTGTCTCAATAATCTCATTGTATATAAACTGTTGCTACACTGGGCAACACCATGAGTACTTAGAAAGCCTATCTGCTCAAAAAGGTATGCAATTTAGATTGGATATTAGGAAAAAATTTCTTTCCTGAAAGAGTGGTGAGGCATTGGAACAGGTTGCCCAGGGAGGTGGTGGAGTCACCATCCCTGGAGGGGTTCAAAAAACGTGTAGATGTGGCACTTCAGGACATGGTTTAGTAGGCATGGGGGTGTTGGGTTGGCGGTTGGATGAGATGGTCTCAGAGGTCTTATCTGACCTTAATGATTCTATGAATTTATGACAATCAGACTACATCTGAAACTAAACTATCCGATCCAGCTGAATTTCCACTGTAGAGGATATAGTAATTATGTTTGTTTAATGACCAGAGGCACATTGCAAGACAATAATTTTGCTGAAATATGAACTACTGGGGGAATATAAAAATATTCTGCTAAATCAGGCTGAAACCACCAACACAAGCAACATCTCTACAATGAGATCCATGTGGCACTTGGAGCCAGTTCAGATTCATAAGAAAGGAGAACACATGAAAATGATGAATACCAAGTTCTATGCACACCAGAGATTCATGCAGAGAAGATATTGTCCCTCCAGGCAAGTGACCTCTCACATTGACCTCAGAATAAAATTGAAAGTATGCTCATAAGCAAAACAATTTTACAGTCATTTTGATAGAAAAACTGAGAAATAAACAACATTCATAAATTGTTCTGTCCAGGCCCTTTTATTGATGAAATGGGTGATGACCCAGGTTATCCTATGTGAGTACACGTGAATGGACAGAAATATTGTTCCTTTTCATGTAATTTTTCTTAATTCTTCTCCCTCACTATATAATATATAATCACTCCCAATTCCTACATACATTATTTTATCCACACTCTAGCCACAGCCCTCTTGGTATTTCAAAAAGGTGAGCACTAGCCTTCCTATTTCACAAACAGCAAAAGCAGAGGGGCCAAAGGACTAGTCCAAGATCACCAGCCAGCAGCTACAGCAGGGCTCCTCGACCACAGCCCATGCACCTCCTCAACAGCCAATATTACTTTAAGGGATGGGCAAGTGGGAAGCAACAGCAATAAACCCTAGCAACATCCAAGAATTTTATGCAGTCTGTTAATTCTGGCTATTGGAAGAGAAGTGTCCAAGAGTCACTATCACAGGACAGGATGAATAACTGGAGAATCACCTCTCTGAACAGCACACACAACAGTTGTTGCTGTTGGGCACAACAGCATCAGCACAGCCCAAGGTGGGAAACGGAACAAAGCTAACGAGATCAGCACCTCCAGCTGAGCAGCTGGCTTTGCCCACAGAGGACAAACGAAGAGGTCAGCCATCCAAGGGGCCTGCAGGCACCAGGGTGGCTCCTTGAGGCCAGATCAGGACCTTGCAAGAGCACCAGAGGGCAGGAAGGCCAGAGCATGCGTTTCAGAGCCACAGGTACCCACACCCTCTGGGCACCTAGGGGTGCTGTGCCTCCCGGGCACAGCTCCCTAGCAGGTTACAGAAGCACAGCTCTTGGGAGAAGGCAGGCTTCTCCCCAACCCTTTGGGTTTCACCTGCCCAGCTGGGACAAGAGCCACGGTGACACCCACCAGGAATGCAGGGGCTCAGGTCACAGCCCCCTGACAACGGGATGCACAAAAGGGAGAAAAGGGGAATCCCAGATTTGTACCAGAGCTCAATTAAGTGAAAAAGAATAAAGCTTGTTAAAGTCATCTTCAAAGCTCACAGCTTAAGCTCTCAGGAAGCACAGCTTGCTGCGTCTCCCCCAAGCCCACATCTGGGAGACACACGCCCCCGGCCTGAGGTCTTCCCACCTCCAAACCAGGGGGGCCCATGGCAGCCGCCGGCGCTCCCCGGCACAGCACCGCCCCCGGTGCCGTCCCCACACAGGGACACCACTGCGACCCCCTCCAGGAACACCTCCAATCCTGTCAGCAGCACGCAGCTGCCAATTCTGGGTCAAACCCATCTCTACTGCTTAAAAGAAGCTGCAAACTGATCTAAGCCTAGGTGAACGACACAAGCCAAGAACACGGACAACTTCCATTGAAGTCTCCGAGCACGATTCAAAGCGGTTTTCAAACCAGAATTTGTACAGATATCTCAAGGGACGCTAAGACGCACAGAGCCATTAGATCTCCCTTTCGCTTTGCAGAGCACCAGGCAGAAGCACCAGCACTCTGTGTCACACAAAGGAAACGAGACCAACAACACTAGAAGGAAACAGAGCTTGATTAGGCTGATCTATCCCCACAGAGGTCTGTCATCACAGACCTCACATGGAGCCTCCGGTAACTATGCTCCCCACAGGGTTACCTGCAGAGAGAATGAGTTCAGGCTTTAGCATATTTAGGGCTTGCTTGGAGGGGACAGGACAGCTTAAAGAACAGCACCTGGTCCACAGTGAAAGACAGCACCTGTGGTAAGTCTCCCAAAAGTATTGATTTTCCACTGCAACTGCCTAGATCAAGTACAATCATCCCCTTGTGAAGGAAATCTGTGGGCAGTCAGGGCACAAACCTCCAGTTCAAACCTGCCCTCTCTCTTCTGGTCTATTTGGCAACTAAAAGACACACTCATCATCCTTGAAAAGCTCTCCGGGCCAACCTTTCTAAGCTTAGTGGATTGTCTTTAAAACGGCACTAAGCGAGCCTCACATCGTGTACACCAGCAGCTTCCCCTCCCTGAAGGCCACCTGCCTGCTGCCCCCAGGTGACACTTACAGCTGGTCTGAACTGCTTTGCAACTCTGCTAAAAGAAGCACTGCCCACACCACCCGATTTCAACACCTCAATTAGTAGAGAACAGGGAAGTGCCTACAGCAAGGAAAAGGCTGAATTAAATCGGAAAAAGCCTTGCTAAACACTCAGACCTGCTTTGCTCCCCTGTATTTCTTCCCTGATCAGTGAGCAAGTCTGCATCAACGGATCACAAGTGATCCGATCTTCTCCATCCTTTCTCAACAGTAGCATTCTGCACAGATATCAGAGAACTCCCTCGCACAAGTGCGGATGACTTTCTCCTTTGTTCAGTTCTAGTTCTCCCCCGCCTACTTTTATTTATCTTTGTTTTAAGGGCATTTAGTTTAGTGGAATAAGCCAATATTACAAAGGCCACTCTGCCCACTAACAGCGGTCATGGTTAAGGAGAGGGGAAGCTTGTGAGCATTTCCATACAGCTATTTAACACACGTCCTAACTGAAGTAGACTTGAACAAGCCCTACTTCCAACTGTTAGTTGCACACCAGGACTGAACTAACTTCTATTTAAATTAGAAACAGCTGAAGCATGGAGGACAGACAGTTCCCTTCAAAATTAGCCCAGAAAACTTGTCCAGCCTTTAAATGGCAAATGGCACTTTCAGATGCTGCATGCCAAAACATCTCCAGTCTCACCATCCAATCTTCCACACACTGTGCATGCCCTGCTAATGTTGCTTTTGTCCTACCTCTCCCCCAAAGAGGTCAACTATCACCACGAGCCCTTAGGATACGTTAGCCTCTATTATCTTCAATATAAAAAAAAACCAACAACAAAAAAACAACAACCAGATGCTATACAGCTTCATTTAAGCAGTCTTTGCAGCAAAGGGCTAAGCCCAGAGCTCAGTTAAATGAGATCAAGAGTATGCAGTGGGTCTCATTCTGGAAGTTTTGCTGTTTCCAAGGACCAATGGACTGGAAGGCGAAACAGATTAAGTTCTGTCACCCTCCACAGAGATCAGTCTTAATTAGTTTACTGAATTGCTGCAAGGAGGCTTTTCAACTATATTCAGCACAGGTAGCATGCACATCTTGGCAAGGGCAACATTGGCAGGTATGGCACCCTGCCTACACTCTTTAAAAACCCAGTGGAAGAGCTATTCCTATGCATTTAGGAAGCAACCCCAGGCAGTAGGGATGTTTTTTATCAATGGCAGACTAGAGATGGATGCCAAGAGAGAAGACTGTTCAACAGCCATTGCCCTACTGCACGGTACTACACTGGTCCCTTCCACACCAGGAGCACAAGACAAGTAAGAGGGAGCAAAGGGCTGGAGGGGAGAAAGAAGCAGAGAGCAGGAAGGTTGGACTTGTGAAAGAAGCGCAGCACAAGGACCCCCAGGAACAGGGACACCAACTAAGGTGCTGCATGTGGATGGCAGGGAAACAACCCTGCAAAATAAAGTCTATGAATACGGAAAATGCTTTTTTGGCCTCTGACAATGCCAGGAAAACAGGAAGCCGTGATCATTTGTGGTATTCCTTGGCATCAAATGTCAGGAAAGCAAGAGGCCATGAACATCAGACAGAGGCAATCTAGGAAGCAAGAGACCTGACAGGAGAGAGGGGATCCCAGCATGGCTGAGCAGACACCAATGAAAACCTCTCATTACAGTTTAAATAACAAAGATGTTGATTGTTGGATTACTAACGAAGTCAGGTTGAGGATGAAGGAGAAAGCAAGGCCTGTCACACAGAAGAAGTTTCCTCCCTTGCTTGTGCCCTACCTGCATAAGCACATGGATGGGGAGCAGCCCCAGATTCCTCCCCTCATACAGCCCTATCCATGGCCTGCTGCCTTCAGATTTTTTCCCCATAGCTTCCTTTTAAAAGCAGTGCAAGAGCCAAAGGAGAGCTGATCCAGCAGGCTTCTACAGCAACCTCACCTCTACAGACCAAGAATGAACATCAGCACAGCCCACTGTATCAGTTTAGTTTCCCACCCCATACCACCATCCGATTTTCTTCGCATCCCAGACCAAACATGCCCTTTAGCAACACTGGGCATCTGCAGCTTGCAGCAGCACAGATGACGGACACTGGCAGAGCTAAGGAGAATCTGTCATATTGCCAGGCACCGATCAGCCTGCTACTGCAGGTCATGTGAAATTCCCTTCAGATAAATCTATTTACATGTGCTAGCAACACCACACTGACCTGTTTTCAGTTTTACCAACTTACACTGAAGGTAATAAGTCAACAAAGCAAGAGTCCCAACCCTGACTCCATCAGCATCTCTGCTGACATCAACTGGATGAGTTAATGCCTTGTAGTTCATGTAAGATAGAAAACTGTTCCCTTTCCAAGAAAGGCTACAGGTTGTCATGACTTCATCCAGAGGAGCACTAAGAGGATGGGGAAGAAAAAGCATTAATGTTAAAAACATTAATTGCAAGCAGACGTTAGCAATTAAAAAACACAGCCCAATTCTAGGAAGCTTTTGGCAAGTCAGTAGTACCACTGGTCATCCTCAAGTAACGGGCACTGTGAAGGATGGCCAGAAGGACAGGTCACTGTAGCTTATACACTACAGAGCAGAGATGGAAACAGCTCCTGCAGGTAAGAGATTCTGGTCTTGGACTGTAAGCAATTTTCAGAGACTCATTCATAGCCTGTTTGCACATGTCTGTCCCTCCGCCCCCACCCCTTCTACACAAGCAGGAAATTCCCACAGAAACAGACTGCCTCAACAGCCTCCCAAGCAGAACTGTGCCCGACAAAACAAAATACAAGTCACCTTTCAAGAGCTGTGGGTATTTGGTATGAACGAGGTTGGTAAGATCTCCACCGTCATCCAAAATCATGTTGAGGGGCTGCCCATCCTTGAAGTACAGGGTCTGCTCAATGCACCACAAATATTCCTCGTCGGTCTCCCCTTTCCAGGCAAACACTACGCAGGAACAAACACACACAATTAGCCAGTTTCTTAGTCAGCATGTAGTAAAGCAGCCAAAGGAAGATTTCATCAGCAGCTCTCTGCAGCAGAGCCAGCCAACAGACAAATGATTATCTGTGCCTGCAGGCCAGAAAAGACATTTGCGTTGAAAAAAAGATCTCAGAATGAGCAGAAGTGAAATCACTTTGCCTTCTGTTCCAGGCCATGAACTTGGTCAAAATTTTGAGACTTCCCTGCTCTCCTTATTCTTCTTCCATGTTAAGAGGGAGAAGGCAAAGCAAATGAAAGCAGACTCACATCCACAACATCCCACTTGCTCCCCTAATACACCCTACATTACCAGGAATTAGAAACAGCCACTGAATATATTGATATAGACAAATGAAACAACTACAGCATTTTCTAGCACAGCAGGAGAGAGGGACTAGACTTCAGCATGAGCTAAGCACCAGACTACAAACTCTTCAGCAGCTTTGAGTTGAAATTCCAGGCTCCAGCACAGCACTTAAATCCTAACTGCTGTGCCTTGTCTGGTCTTCTCAGGGCATATTTCTATACCAGTGTGTCTACCACCAGCAACATGCTGAAACCACTAGCATGTTGTGTCTAGCAGTATTTTCCTTCCAGGCATTCGTACTGGCTTCATGCTGTACTTGAGCCTCAGTGGTACTCAGCCATTCAAACATATATTAAGCACATGATTTACATACCCCAACATTCAGTTAAATTGTCATGTTTTCATTGTTTACATGGAAAACCAATTCTTAAGCCACAAAGAGCCAATCATGCAATTGCCCCTTCTGAAGAAATGCGCATCAGCATCTCATACTGTATCCAAAGGATCAGCATTCCTCCAAGGTCTTATAAATTCAGTATGTGAATTGCAATATTAACAAAAAGGGCAAGTTCCACAAAACAAGGATACCAAGGGCAGAGGTCAAAAACTTAAGACAAACACTCCACCTGTAAACTGCTCTTCAGTTAAGTTTTGGGCATTGAGAGCAGTGAGAAAGGCAACATCCTAACATCAGATCTAGAGAGTCCTGCCTGGTCCTTTGACATCACATGCCAGAGGAGGCGATTCCTGCAGCTAGTAATGCCAAAGGAGCTGATGAAGGGATGCCCGGGCTTCAGCTGGGGTAGAGTTCATCTTCCTAATAGCTGGCAAAGTGCTGTGCTTCGGATTTAGGATGAGAATAATGCTGATAGCAACAACTAAACCATCAGTGTGTTAGGTAGTGCTGACACCAGTCAAGGACTTTGTTTTTTCCCCCCTCAGCTCCCCATGCCCTGCCAG
>VZTL01023759.1:146144-164805 GCA_013400535.1 Scopus umbretta | reverse complement strand
AAAAAAAATAAAGAAAACATGCTGATTGACAAATACACTTCTCATTCAGGTCTCGTGGTGGCACAGGCTCATCGGGTCCCTGCTCTCCCCCAGCTCGCGAGCAAAACCCGCAGCAGGGGCGAGGAGAGGCGGCTCCGAGGGGACCCAGCCCCTGGGGAACGGGGGGACAGCAGCGTGTCGTCCCCCCCAGCCCACCGAGGAACGCTGGTGCTGGTGCCTTGCTGAGGAGAGGGTGATGTTCGGAGAGATGGGGATAGCAGGTCCCCACCGGTGCCGCGGAGGCACTGGCCAGGGACACAGGCCAAGTTAAAGGCCAGCATTAACGGCGATTAGCCAGGCCGCTGCTTTCCACTATCAAGGCATTCAAAAGACATCTGCCACAAGCCCTGCTGGGAGATCATCTGCAAATTTTGACTTCGGCGCCACGTGGACGGCACAGTAAGTATATTTGTGGCTAAAGGCAACCGCCGACGAACCTTCAGTTATTGTCAGCCCCCCCTCCGGTACCTCGGCTGCGCCTGGGCACGCAGACGCTCCACGCTTCTCGGTGGCAACAATTCGTACCAGCGCAAGAGTCACCCTCCCGCCCGCTGCCGGGCGATCGGGGTGCCCGCGCCTATTCGCTCAGGCCACGCCGCCGGCACCCCGGCAGCGGCTGGGTCCCGCGCCTCGCTCCGGCACCGGTACGGCACCCACGGTTCTGCACGACCGCGTCGACGTCCAGCCGGCAGTCAAGAGACGGGATTCGCTTAATCCGAGGATCACAGCACCCGAGCTGTGCTGGATTGATACCTCCAGTACTCATCGACATGAACACCAGCCGTCCCCTCTCCTCGCAGCGGTGTTTTCACAACATTAGGCTATGTTACCCCACTCCTCATTTCACAAACGTAGAGCGAGTCTTTATTACTATCAGCTTCCAGTTTGGCTCAGCTACACACACCTCCATCCCTGTTTAATGCTGCCGTAAGCGTAACGAACAAAGGAAAAATAGGGACCCGAAATGCATCAGCTGGAAGGGAGATACTCATGGGATACTAAGGGATTTGTCTGTAGCCTATTACAATTTAAATTATTTTTATTAATGTGCTGAAAGTAGAGCACAGAGCAAAAGGTACAAGAATTAAGTTCAGGTCATTCCAGAATAAAAAGCGTTGCAAAGAGAAATAAGAGAAAAATAACGGGCCTGGGGAAGTTGATGAAATATGGGCATGAAGTAGCAAAATGCTATTCCAGCCAGAAAAATGCGGAGCTAATGCATGCTGTGGAGGCTGGAGAAATATATCTCATGTGCAACGGTTTGAGGAGAAGGAGGATGCTCGTGAGGCACGATAAGGGGAGCGCTCTGGGCTGACAACAAGCCTGTTTTCTCCAAGGGGCCAGCACAAAACCGCTGCTTAAGCTCTCTCCCTCTTCCCACTATCCCCTCGCTTTTCCAAGGGTCATGCCGAGGGCCACGACGGTAGTTCAGACTTTTAACAAGAAAGCGTAAGGCAAAGAGCTTTGGGAGAAAGACTCCTTGTTTCAGGATACAAACCAAGAGCAAACTTCCCGAGGTTAGGCAGTAAGCAGCCTGCCGTCGGGCCGTCATTGCCTGCTGCAGGATTTCTGACATTTTCGTCTTATACAGCTGGTAGCACAGTGGGAGACAAGATATTGTACTCTGATCCAGTCCAGGAGTAGACTTAATCGCTCACGCTCTCTCCCCCTGCCATCCTTCAGCAGTATTCTCTAACAAAATGGAAGAACTTGTGCTCCAACTAAAAAAAAAAAAACAATGCTCAGTTTTGAAAGTCTCAAGCCAAAGCTCAGTAATGCCAGCAGCCGGGGTCAGCTACGGGAACTATCCCAAGGTCACCCACGCAAGCCGGGGCCCAAGTCAGCACACCAACCCCGACCTCCTAAATCCCAGCCCCACCTGCCTGAACTTTTTAAAACTCCATCTCACTCTGACTTTTTAATATTTCTCAAGGGCTTGCTGCTGGGCAAGTTTTGCTGGCACATTTGGTATCTGCAGACCAGAACCCATACATAGAACACAGAATCATGAAGATTGGAAGAGCCCTCCGAGATCATCTAGTCCGACTGTCAACCCAACACCACCATGCCTACTAAACCACGTCTCGAAGACACACGAACCCAGCTGGCACGCGGGATGCTCAGGGCTGGTGGCAACGCAGCTGGTTGCTCTTTCTCCAGCAGCACGTCCGTCACTTGCTGCATCCCTCCCATCCCCATCTCCAGCCTGCTTCTTCCCCATACAGCCTGCATCACCAGACCCATGCAGAGCCTTTCCAGCTGCTGTCCTGGGAAATTATCATCATCACCATCGCTAAACACAGGGGTGACCTCAGTCAGAGCCATCCTGCAGAGGCACTGGCAGATTCATAGCTTCAGGAGGAACCTACCAGCACGTCTCAGCTCAGCTGCCTCCCACTCCCACTGACTCACTGCCGTTTCGGTTGCCAGCTCTCGGCAGGAACGACACCAATGAGACAGGGAAGAAAAAAAGATCACGGTGGAGGAACGGAGGAGAGCCCAAGCCTGAAGAGGAACAGCCCTTTGCGTCTGGTCTGGTGCATGTTGCAATGCATCAGCCCGCACAGGACCGGGCTCACAAAAGCTTCCAGGCAAAGGGGAAAGAAAGAGCTTGACGAGGCGCTGTGCGCCAATTTGTACACCCTTTTTGGCTGCTTCTCTGACTAGAGCAGCACAAACAGGTCTTAGACTATGAGGTCCCAAAACACAGTAAACACACAGCAGTGAAAGAGAATGCTGCATTTTCACTCTTTACACGCGCAGGGGCTCTTCTGAAAGGGCTAAAGTTAAGTGCAGGGCCGTGAAGACAGAGAACTGGCTTTGCTCCCTCGTAGCCTTATGTTCAGCTCCAGAATTGCTAGTGAAGAGCAAGTTCTAAAAAGCTGAGCAGAAATACGGGATGCCACGCAGAAAAGCTCAGCCGTAACGCGAGAATAGGCCCTAGAGGAATCAACAGAAAAACCCGTTGGCTTGGAGAGGATGAGAATATATAGTAGACTGCAAAATAATCCCCCCTCCCAGCCATTACCAGTTCGCAGGCAAGTATGGGACGGACAGGATGAAGGCACCACATCCAACAAATGCGAGACACTTAGCAGAGACTTCAAATCACTTCAGCGCTCAATAGGTCACAGCAGGAGCCTGAAAACTCCCACCCGGACTTTCCCCCAGCTCACAGACACCTTCTTTAAGGCGACGGCTCAGAGGCAGGTGCCCAGCACGGCTCCCACCTCCCGCTGCAGGCTCTCTCCAGCATCCGCTCCGCAGTGCCGAGCGTGGACGCGCCAGCACTCCCGGCAGGTTTGGCTCTGCAAGAGCACGGGCCCTTCCCGGCCAGCGGGGCTGGGGCGGAGGGCTGTGAGGCTGTTGGCGTGGGAGATACGGCAGAGAAATGAGAGTACGGGGCAGGGGTAGGAAGGGGAAAGAGAGAGAAAGGAAATGCCCTTCCTAAACGCGTGCGCGCACGAGGACGACGCTCACCCCAAGCTGATCTTTGAAGGAGTTTTCTCCCCCCCGCCCTGCAACTGCACAGATTTTCTTTTGCTCTCAAAAGAGGCCTCTCGATGCCAGTACAGACGAACGGCACAAGTTCACCTAAAAAAATACTAAACCAAGAGAACACAGCAGCAATGCTGCAGACTCCAGCTGCCCTGGAGGGTTCCCAACAACGAATGGGTATTGCAGAGCTGGAGCAGCTGCTGGGCTCTGCTCCTGTGGCCTTAACCCCTGCAGAAGGTTGGGAGAGCAATTACAGCCTTTCAGAGCTGGTGGTTGGACCCTCCGCCGAGCGCCTGCTCCTGGCCCCCCACTCCCAATTCCCCCCTCGACACTGCAACCACAACAGCCCCTCCAAAGGAAACCCCAGCCCCGCCAGCCCTACGGGGCACTGGGGACAGCTTGGCCTCGGAGAGAATAGCCAAGTGCTGTTGAACGGCTGGAGCACTGGCGCTGGATAAACGCTGTCACCGAGCCAACAGCAGAGTCATCGGGGGCTAAAGAAAAGAGCAAATGTTTGTAATCAGAGCTGCTGCAAACTTACTGGTTCCTTGCTAAGCCTTAAGAAAAACAAGGAGATGAAAAGTTGGCTTCTGCTCTTTTTAGTAGGCACTGGAAATGCCTTGGCGAACCGACGGTGTTTACATAGCCTCCCCGCTGCCGCCTGCCTGCATTCATTCCGTAAGCGGCTTCTGTTTACAAGCAGCAGGGAATGGGATCTCTGTCCATGAAAATGGATGATGTCAGGGTTAATTAATCCGACCTGAGGTGACACGGCCGGGAGCAGCCACTACATCTCCCGGTAGGGAGAAGCTATATATAGTTCCGTGACATGATGAGACATATCAATCACGGAGCAGAGAAAATAAAAAAGCACTTTGATTTAGCAGAAAATTCTGCTTTGTGCTCCCAGGAAGGCCGGCCAGCTGAAACGGTGCGTGACAGTCAACTACTATGCAAAAGGTATTTTCAGATGTGGCATTTACCGGTAGCGATTTGCACCTTGAAAGCAGGGACTGGTAGAAGATTTGTGCATCTTTCACGGGGCAATTTCTTGATTAGTCTGGAGGTCACAGCTGTGCAAAACCGCCAGCAGCTTTACTTCCCCAGGGTATGTGGACATCGTGCCCAGTTCAAGCTGCAGACTTTGTCTCCCCCTAATTTCTCTTGCAAATTTGTCTGAGCCCAGAATGCAAAGCAGTATTCAAACACCCAGGTAAAGCCACACAAAGCCATGCTTTTCACAGGGTTCTTGATGGGAAACTATAAATCCACCTAGGATTGCCCCCAGACGTCTCCCAGACCTTCAGGGGACTTTTCAGCTATTTATTTCTGGGATTTCAAACACAGGTCACAGCTGAGCTAAGGTGACACTCTCAGGGTGCTGGGCTTGTTCCTGAGCGATTTTCAGAGCTGATGGGGGGGGGCAAGAAAAAGTCCTCTTTACTCTCTCTTCCTTCTCACCAACCACCCGACCATAAATCCAACTCGCTGATCAGTGCCTTCAGGGGCCATTTCAGGAATCAGTTGATGTTGCTGTACAAAACAATAACTAAGAGGCCAAAATTTCCCTACAACACAAGATAATGCGATTTCACTATGCGTGTTGTAGAGATACCCAACAGCCCCAGTATGTACCACGAGCAAACACCAAGGAGAGATGACCACCGCCCTGAAAGCCTACAATCCAGCATGAGAGGACCATATTAAAAACAACAACAAAAAAAAAAAAAACCACAACCAAAAGACAGAGAGAAAGGGCTGGTGGCAGCAGAAAAATAAAGCCTGGAGCGGCAGCGGCCGCAGTGGAACGCAGACATTAGCTCACCCTGGGTGCAGATCCTCTACAGCACCAGCACACTGGCAGCCATTCGGTTCAGCTCTTACCGCGCCGGACAACAGAAGTGGGAGCTGGGAAGGGGTCCTCAGCCCCAAAAGCGAGCAGAGAGCCAACGCAAGGTGCGAGAACCGATCGAGGAAAGAACGGCTACTCAAAAGCGAGGGGTTCCTCACGGGGCAGCAGCTTTGCTTTGGCTGCAGGTCGCTGCTGCTGCTCTCTGGGAAGAAAGTTAGCAGCTCAGAGCAGCGTTCCGAGAAGCAGCCCGCTGTGCCGACGTGGGATGCTCCTGCAGGGGGGCAGCTTGCCCGCATCACATCGAGGGCTAGTAGACACCTTACATTCAGACAAATCCCACCGAGGAAACGCCTGCCCTCGTTGCTGGGTTCTGCTCCACTGAAGAAGCCGATCCCCCCACCCTGAACTGCAGTCAGGATTGACAGCAGGTGTGATTTTGTTAGCAGTGCCTGCAGGTGCTGGCTGACGGCTGCTGCCTCTCTGCACCCTACGGAGGGCAGAGTGGATAACGATAAACGCTCCCTCTTGGCCTTCAAACAGATTAATCTATAAATATTGATAGCCCCGAAGATTTAAGTGCTCTGTTTATCCACAAAACAGGTGAAATCTTGGCAACAGCCAAGTATTTTCCTGGAAACGGCTCGGTTTTATGTGCTTTCCCAGCCTGGGGAGAAGAAATCCGCAGCGCGGTGCATTTACTGGGCTACGCAGAGATTGCCACCTAGCACTGACGCCGCTGCTGGCTGCTACAGCTAAACCAAAATGAACAGCCAATTTGTGTGACAACAAAATCAGAGCTGTGGGATGGGGGATTTTCCTGCCTCAGCTGAGGGACCAGAAAGAAAATTATTTAAAAAAAAAAAAAGAAAGAAAATAAATTCAACAACCCTCTCTCTCAAGTGACTGAACACGGTAATGACATAGTGCAGGTGCAGCAGGGATTTGTCAATGACAAACATGTGCGAGAAGAGTGTATGTTTATCCTGTATGTACACTGTGAAAAATATAGCCCCTCATCGGTACCATGCCTGAGCGCAGCCCGGCTCAGCACAGCCCCTGGATCAGGACAGGCTGACAGCTGGGTATTATTTATGGCAGCTTTTCCAACTAGGTAGACATTTACAAATCAAAATAACTGTCATCTGTGTTGTCTGAATGCAATTTTTGGTGTGTTTTATCCTCTGCTTTCCCCCACCTAGTGTATTATTAACAGCCCTCGGCCTCTCCCTGCCAATCTCCGTCTCCCTGCGGATGTTTTCCCGGCATGCTGCAAACTCCGGAGCAAAGCCCTTCGCCCGGCAGATGGCAGCTCCCGGGAAACCCACGTGCTTCCAGAAATCCCTGCCCACTGAGCAAATGATGGGGTAACTGAGATTTTGTTCTTGCTGACACCGTCTCAGGGAAGCTCAGCCCCGGAGCCGCCCAGGGCTGTCCTGGGGTGCAGGTCCCCCCTGCCCAGGAGGGGCCGCTGGACGTGGATGGGTGCTGTGTGGTCACCCCAACCCCTCCCCGGAGCTCACCCCGGGCTAGGGGATGGACACAGCACCCGCTTTTCCAAAGCAGATCCGCCCACGGCACGCAGCTGCACGGAAGGGAGAAGTGGGGTGAATTTTGCACTGTCCTGTAAAAGGTGCTCAGGGGAGGCGTTACCGCCGCTTAATTACTGGGGGGTTTGTGGGAACGGTCCAGCTCACGGCTGCCTGAGGCTGCTTCTTCCCTCGGGGATGTTTTCCCTGCAAAAGCAAGCACGGAGCGGGTCGTGCTCCAGACCTGGAAAATACCTGCAGGGAATGTGCCCCAGGAGCAGAATTTGGCCGGCAGCCCGTCCAGAGGGGAGGCCGCCTCCGCCAGCGCGTGGCAGCCGACGCGGAATTCACCTGCGTTCTCCCCCTGGGTTTTCTGTGCAGCCGCACCGGAGCGAGAGCCGGTGATAATCAAGCAAACTACGCCTGCAGTTCTGCTTTCCCCCGTGGCAGTTCCGTTATGGGAATAAAAATAAATAAATAGGTAAATAAATAAAAAAACCCTCCTCACCTCCACTTTCCAGAATAATAATCACCAAAAGGCTGCACAGAAAATTTATTTTCCTCCCTTCGCTGCAACGGGAACATGCGTTTGTTTCCTAAAAAATTGCATCTCTGGCACCGTGAGCCACGACCTGCCCGTCAGCGGTACCTGCCCCGAGCGGTGTGTGGTGGAGAGGTTCGTGGGGAGGCACGGACGAGAGGTACGTGGGGAGGCACGGACGAGAGGTACGTGGGGAAGTATGGACGAGAGGTTCGTGGGGAGGTACGGACGAGAGGTACGTGGGGAGGTATGGACAAGAGGTACGTGGGGAGGCACGGACGAGAGGTACGTGGGGAAGTATGGACGAGAGGTACGTGGGGAGGTACAGATGGCTGAGAAGCTGGCGGGGGGTTGGATTAACGAGGGCTTGAGGAGGCTGCAGCCCTCCCCGTTAGCTCTCTATCATGTGCAATAAGAGCAGCCGTCCTACTGCGCAGCCCTTCCCATTCCCATGGAAACCACTGGTGCATCCAGCGGGGAGCATCAATAAACTTCTCCTGTGAACTTCATCCTCGGTGTTATTTTACAACCGTGATGTCCAGCGCCCTTACTGGGGGCCACGGGCGCCTCTGTGTTTGCCATGCACCGGCACAGCGCCCTTCCCCTTTGTACCTAAACACAAGCCAAGGGAGGACAGGCAGGCAGAGACACCGGAGCCCAAGGGAAGCGAGGGACCATATCAGGGAATACAACGAGAACACAGTCAAACATCGGGTCTAACAACCATGTAGAAAAAGTCCTACCATTAATTTTAAATGTCCTGGGCAAATTTTTAAAGTGACAACAGAGAACAGTGCTGAAGAGACACCTAAGATTCATATAATTAAGGAGCCATGCCAAAAATAGCCCGGCATCTTCCATTCCTCCTGTGCCTCACACATTTTTGGTAGGGGAGCACAGGCTCACCTCAAACATTACGACTCCTGTAGATCCTCAAGATGATTAGGAATATCTGCTCTGAACCCACCCACGGGGCAAGACGGGGACCTCCGGGCAGCGAGCCCAGCACTCAGCCGTAAAGCTCTAGCGCTCAGCGAGCAATTTTTCCTTCATTTTAAGGGAGACTGGGATAACTTGCAGATGATTTGAGAAGGTCAAGTCCTGTGGGACACACAATACCCTTAACTCTAGTTGTAGTGGTCCACCTTTTACCTACACACATTACCTGCTCACACACACACACCCCCTTCCCTGTCATTCCATAACCATTTTTTCCGGGGAAGGGGGTCTGTCCGAACAATCTCCATGTTTGCTTTACAGAAAGGATTACACACTGCACGGTGTAAGATCACCTGCTGCTGCACATCAGGATAAAAACTGGAAGTGCTATCAGCTGCCAGGCAGGACTCCTCATCCCGGGGTCTAGCCCTTACACGCAGGCAGAATTAAACATTCACAGGAACGGCAGCAAAGAAGACATCAAACTTTTCCAGGGTTGTTTCTTTTTTTGCCAGGTCCCCAAAGCCCACCGCCACCTCCACGTTATCAGTTGTTATTATTATTATCGCTAATGATTATCAGATTAAACTCCATGCAGAGGAGCTTCTCCAGTTAATTACAGCCAGAAATAATAACAACAAAAGCATTGCCAGACCTGGATCAGTTTGCCAGACCTAGACCCCCTTGATGACTCTGTGAACCTGTGTTACAGCAGTGAGCCTCTGACAGCAAGGGAAAAAACCCTGCTTGACTTTGTTGGAGTAATTTTATTAACTCTGGCTGGTTCTGTTAGTCGACAAAGTGACAGGATCCTGGAGAAAATTTCTCTGCGTGTTTAGTACATCTTTGGCAGGTGTCAAGGTATATTCTCTGGCTTGTCACTCACCGTGCTGCCCTTTAGATAGTTATTATTTCATGTAATTATGATTATTACATGCTGAGATGCCACTCTTATGAATAGCCTCTGGTTGCTGTCACTCACAGCAATGCGATGCGAGAGGACGAGTTGTCAGGAAGGAACTGCAGGCTATGAAGCTGCCACCTTTCCCTCTTTTAAAACAAATAACCCCACGCTTTTGCTGGCCATCCCGTTCCACTGGCTGAGTGGCATGCTCAGGACAGAAGCACTTGGGCAGCAGGGACAGAAAATCATCTGCTATGAAGCACCCATGCCAGAGTCACACGGTGACAGCAGCCATAGCCCACCCACAAAATAATTGCGACGTGGAGCCGCCAGGAGAAGGAGAAAGGATAATAACCCTTGGGCTGCACACCAGGGCTTACTGTGAATTCGCTGTGGCATTTCTCTTCCAGAGATGCTTTCTCCTTAGCTGCTCCTTTCAAAATAACTTCTGCCCTTGCCCTGTGCCTGACCTGCGGGTGAGATGCAGTAGAGCACCCCAACTCCATCCATCCCAACTCCACGCGCTTACGGGACAGCTGAGCTGCCTTTTGGAGGTGACCCACACTCCATTTCCTACACAGCAGGCAAATTACACGGGATTCCACACCGCCTCCTCAAAACTCCAGCGTTCCGATAAAATCCTCAGTTTTGCAAAGGATGGGTTTCGGTAGCAGACATACCAATAATTCCTGCTCTGGCACTATTTCATGCAGACCAAAGCATCTGACTAAGCCAACTTTGATTCTTTTCTGAATTTGGCTACAGACAGTAATGGACCTTGGGCAACTCATTTCGTACTTCTGCGGCCCTGTTGTGTAACGGTGGTCACGGTATTTTCCAAAAGCTCTTTGGACCAAGCATTCCTTCAGACACTGTATCTGGCAAGTGCAGCACAAGAAGGCTGCAATCTTGACTAAAGCCTTTTGGAGTTAACAGCAATAATTATAAAAAAAAAGAAAATGCACTTTGTCAGTCGATTTCAGATACCTAACATTTCGTGCAGTACACAGCTTCCACAGGGAGATAGTCACAATTACAAATGGATCGATATTCATAAATCACCTCCCTACAACCGCTGAACAAATCATTTGTAACGATTCATTTCCTTGATGAATTTTGCCTCTTTCTCTGTTTGCAAACTACGCGTGAGCAGAGCGGGATTTTCCAACTTGACGGGTTTTAAGCCGTTTTCCACCCTGTGTAATTTCCGAGAACAGCTTTAAGCCTTAAAAGAACTCCAGACCCGGTGTCCTTGCCTGCCCAGGGCTCACGGACAGACCACAGCCATCGTTAGCAGCAACAGACTCATTACGCTGACGAACACCCGACTTGGTTTCATGGCACACGGGAGCTGTCAGCTGCTCGTCTTTCTTTCCAGGATGAGTACAGCAGTCAGCAACAAGTTTCTAGTGCAATTACTTAGAAGATCTAAGTTTGCGGTCCTCTTGGAGATGAATTTGAGCAAATATTTCCCTTCCCCACGAACACTCCTGCCTGAAAACGTGCTCGCTAGAATATTCACAGAAAGCTACCACAAAAGGGACAAAGCAAAGGTAATGCTGAAGCCAGGCCTGCTGAAACATTTGCTCAACTGAATACCTGGCCCAGCTGAGCCACAGCTCTCCCTGCTCAGCTCTTTTCCCGTGTCTGGAGCCACGGACGATACACCAAGTATCCCAACTGACGGGTGCTCCCCTCGATGCCCTGAGCCATCTCTGCGCGTTGCTCCCGCCTCCCCGGCGGGCAGAGCCGCCGCTAGCCCCAGCCGACTCGGAAGGGACGAAGAGGCACCCCTCAACGTTGCAGGCCAACGTTGGCATCTCGTCCAGATTTATCGCTGGAACGAGGCCTGCAAACCTAAGACCCACGGAGCAATCGACCCAAAACAACAACAGAAAAACGCCAGCGGTTACAATTCCAGACCAAAGCAGCGCCGATACGGCTAGCGGCGCAGGTACGTCTGCAAGCGCAGGGCAGGGCGAGCTGCCGTTCGCACGGACGCTCGGTGGAGCCCTGCCTGCCCAGCCGGGACCGCAGCACGGGGCCGCGTCTCCGACGCTGCCTCCGGCCAGCCGCCACGGCGAAGAACCCCCGCAAAGGGGCAATGGCGGCGCGGACACGCGCAGCCCGTGCGCGTTGACACCGCTAACGAAACGAAGAGCGGCGGCACGGAACCGCAGGCTGGGAGCCCAGACGACAAGACTCCCATCTTCCTTTTAGTGCCAGGAGCCATTCCCCCCCGCTTAGCCAGCCCACATCCCTTCCTCTGGAGCATCCTCAGGTTTATTTTAAGCCCTCGCCACCCCAGCCGCGCTGCCGGGGTTAGCCGGCTCCCTCCGGCTCCGGGATCGCCTCTCCGGCCGGCGCTGCACCTCCGCACTCGCCTCCCGCAGCCATCAGGGATCCTGGTTCCACCCCACCGGCACGCAGATCCGCTCTGCTCCATGGGGGCAAGGCGGATTGATAATTAAATCCGCTATTGACATATTCACATTCCGTTCCCTTGCCATTTAAGCAGACATAAAACATTTTATTATTCTGCTGATTTAGGAACCTGAATTTAAATATTAGAGTATTAAAGCAATACTTAATTAGTTGACTGAATGTTCTCCCTTTTATCAGTGTTGACAGATCTTAATTATAGCATGGGCTGTGAAAGCTGATAGAACAGCTGATGGCAGCAGCACCGCCAGGAATACTAAAGTGTGTCAGAATTACTTGTCTGTTTTCCCTCTTCCCTCTTGCTCTGTTCTTCAGGCATGCTCTGAAGTCCTTGGCAAATGAAGCCGACGCCGCAGCCAAGCCTGAGCAGTTTGGCATTTACTCTCAAGGACATGAGAAACTGCTCACCCTTGAGAGAGCCAGGATAATCCACAGGCCCAGACTTTCAGAAAAAAAATCCCAAATGATGGGAAATTATCTCCCGGTTAATCATTTTCCTATCCACTAATCAAGCAGACACAGGAATTGCCATGGAACAAGAGTGCTGGTGTTACTTATTCATGTAAGCCACGCTTTAAAATGCGATTTAGACACGTGGGAATGGTTGTCCCAATGAAACCTGACCTTGAGGTTCTCCATTGCCATCACCCATGGCGAGTTCCTGCTCCAGTGACAGCAGGGGTGGCTCCAAGGGCCCAGCCATGCCAGGTAGATCAAGGTATCCCCTGGCTCCTATCACCTCAGCCAAAGCCAACCCTTACTGCTTGCCAGCATGGAGCCACCACGTTGGCACTGCGCCGTTTTGATGCCACCCAGAAGTTGTTGACAGTTCAGTCTACTTGCTCACAGACATGGGCTGTGCTCCTTCCTCCGCCATGCCTCAGGAGGCCTCTGCCGGGGTGAATTACACCTCGCAGTAGCACATCCTTCACCTCCTTGGGATCATAACACATGTCCCTCCTTCAGGGAAGGTGGCTGGCAGCAAGCGTGTCTTGAAGACCGTATATTTTACCTGCCGCCTGCAGAGGCCAAGCCATTCCCTCCGAAGCAGTAGTATTTAATATCGCTTTGCAGCAGCGGCCGTGACAAAACACAGCACCGGCAAGAGGAGAGAAGAAGTGGTAACATGGTTTTGGGCCCATGAAGTTGGGCTAGTCACTTGTCCTGGATTCCTGACCCACCAGCCCACTTGCCTGAAACCCACCATCAAGCCTGGCCTAAGGCAACACCAGTATCTGACTTTGATTTTCTTTTCCTATCTACTTCTTTTACCATGAATTAGGAGATCCGTGGCTTTGTTTAGATCCTGGTGTCCCACGAGGCATGAGCAGAAAAACTCCACGTCACCCAGGAAAGACGTCCAGCCCCGCTCAGTCCCCAAACGCCCCGCGAATGCCGTCCCTGAACTGCTCAGGCAGGGATGGGGAAGGACCCCCGTCCTCCAGCCTCATTTCTGCAAGTCTGCTCCCTTAGTAACTGGCATAATAGAGTCTGCTTACATTATGTTGCCTGCAAAAAAAAATCGCTATGAAAAACGTGACGTAAACGAGGTAGAAGCAATGTGTTGGAGCCAATTGTCTAATCAACTGAAGTTACAATCCTAAGAGAGTCCTTAGACGCCAGAAATACAGCATAGTTCTCCAAAGTGCTGAGCGCTGACTACATTTCAGCTCTGCATCCCCGCCCAGAATACTTAAGGATTATTAAATTACCCAGATCCAATTTTATTCTGGGAAAAAAATGTGGTCAAAATAGTGAATAAAATCAGCAATTTTCATCAGTTTGTGTATCCTGCCTTTAGCTCCTTCCTTTTAAGGCTGCAGGGGAAGAGAAGTTTAAATCCCTAGGGTACATTGATGCTTTATAAGTTATTCCAGCACAAATGATCTCAACCTCAGGAACGATACACACAAACGCCGCCAGAGCGGAGAAGACAGGCATGGAGGAAGAAACCCTTTGTCGTCACGATTCAGGCACGCGATGGCTTGCGACACCTTTTCTCTGAGTACCATCCATCGCAGAGCCGCGCTACCTCCTCGCCAAAGCTGCACTTGATTTCCACTGCCGGCCGCAGCTGGAAACAAGCCCGTTTCCCCCCCCCTTACTGAAGGAGGTAAGAAATTACTTTGCGCTTAGTATGCGCATCACGCTGGGCAGGCAGAGGATCCCTGCGCTGGCTGAAGGCACCTCCCTGCGACTCTATGTCACGGCCACTGCTCCTGGAAGCGCAATCGTGTCCCCACGAGGACGGCAGGACACTTGTCCCCTCTCCGGTGATGGCCAACGCTCCCCAGGAGCTCAGCAGGGGATGCTGCACGCGCTCTGGGCTCCAGGGGATGCACCATCAGCAGGTCCCCATAAACGCCCACGTCCTCTACGAAAGTAACAGGGGATTATTCCACTCAGGCTGGCGAAGAGCCGAGGCACAATTATTTTAAACAGCTACAACAATCCAGCCATTCCTAAGTCGGCCACCCAGACCACATCCAGGAAAGCAGAGACTGGGAAATCTGGAAATTAGCATTAGAAGGAAAACAACAACCACTGAGTCCTTTCCATAAGACTGTTTTCCATTTAGCATTCAGCCCTAAGAGGAACACTAGCTCTTCCATTGCTTGAGTCACAAGCCCCACAAAGCAACGAAGACTGATCGCTCTTTGGTAACAGTTTTACAGCAGCCTAGCCAGGTGGCCAGTTTTCCAAGAGTAGACGTTCCTCAGACATGGTTTCTTATTGCCTTCTGCCTCTAATGGTGCTGGAAACCCAACTTCTTACCTTGCAGTACTTTCAGCATTTCTGCTTCTGGCTGGTACCCAAATAAACTAGAAAATAATGGCTTAGAGGGGAAGACAGATTTTTACTCAGCTTTTACTAATAGTCCCCAAAAGTTCAAGTGGCAGCTTTGACCCGAAGCCAAATGATTTTTCCAGACCGGGCCTTCCTCCATCAAGGAGTCAAAGCTGGCGTTTGCTCTTTTCCTCCCCTGTGCCCACAGCTAATTCCAACCTCAGCTGGGGCTGGGCTGAAAGAACACCACAATACAGTGAAACACCATGTGGAGAGGTTGATGCAGGCATGTGTTTTTCTTTCAAAGGTTCCTTCCCAACCTCCCCAAAACCCTTGCCGCTAGCCCCTTTAGAAATCCTGGGAGTGCGATAGTAGGGAAAGGTTTTGCTCTTGCCAAGGTTTTTTCTTCTCCTCCAGCATCGTAACGTCTAAGCAGGCTGGCTTTCGTCTGGGCCGAAGGAGCACCCAAACCCAAGCGAGTTCATGAACTTCTGAGGGCAGGTGCTGGCTCCCTTCAGAGCTTTTCCACCCAGATGAGCTGCGCCAAGAGCCCATCGTGGAGCACGCCGTTACTGGCCGCAGCAGCAGTCGTCAACAGCGGCGTGACAACAGCCGGCAAACCGACCACCGTGCCTGCGTCCAGCTTCCCGGAGCACGTGCTGTGCAGGGCAGCCCCGCTCGGCTCCCCCAGGAACCCCACGCGCCGCTGCTCGCTGCCCACCCCAAAAAGCCCGCGCCCGGGCGCTGAGGCTGTCCTCGCAGGCTCTGGTGTGCTCTGGCCTCCGTCCGGCGGTGCAAAGCAATGAGTCTCTTGCAATTAATGCAGTGGACTTGAAAAAAAAATAGTTATCCTGGTAACAATTCAGCCCGCAGCACGGTTCATGCTAGAGGAGGAATTACTCTGCACTGGCTGCTCCTGTCAAAAACCCAGCACCTGCCTGTACCCTGCCCGCTGGGGCAGGCAGCTCCCTGCACCATCGCACAGCTCTGCCCACGAGCGGGTGCCACCGGGGCCGTTCCTGGCCCCAGACCCGTCCTGGGACCATCGCAGGGGCAACGCACGTGGCCCCAGGGAGAGAAGCTCCGTCTGCAGAGCGCAACGCTCTCGATCATCACCGTGCTGCGTCCAGCAAGGCACACAGCCAGTCCTTGGACCTGACTTCCATCGGGCTTTTTGAGGTTCAAAGTCAATCTAGCTGGGAGCGGAATTACCCTCGCTGCATCCCCCTGCCGCTGGCTCAGCTACAGCGGCAGGACTGGATCAGTGGGGCCCTCCTGGCTCCTGGCCTTGCCTTTATAAACACATTTAACGATCAGCAATGATGTCTTGGCGGCTTCACCCACTTACACGAATGCCCATGTGCTAGAAGGGCATTTTGCCTGCTCGCAAACAAGCCAATCCCATTTAACAGGGCAGAGATTTAAGAGAGGCAGCCTGCGCGGCGCAGCCGAGTGCCAGGCAATCCTCTCCCCGCTCCCTGCTGCCACAAAGCTTCTCCACCGAACGAACCTGCCTCTCCCGGGGAGGGAAAAAGACATCAAGGGGAGGGAGCGTTTCTGGAGGTCCGCTGACGCTGGCTGACAGCAGCCCTTTTCCACAGGCCAGGAGGAACTTCACTGCCCCCCCTGCTCCTCCACGCAGCGACGGGGACACCGGCTGACAAGGACAGGCAATCGGTTGATTCATCCAGTAGAGGTTTTGCAGGGCTAAATGCCACGGTAGCATCCTGCCCAGATGATAAATCCACCCACGCCTGGATTCAACCCGCCATGCAGAGTACGCAAGGCAGGAGGCAACAGGCAGGCAGCGAGGGAAGGGGTCTGCCTGCCCTCCACGCCCCCCTCCACCAAGGACACCCCAACGCTTAGGTGCTGTTCTCCATCAGTTCCTCGGTGACCCCCAGACTGGTAAAAAGGCAGCAGGAGGCAGCTACACCTGGGGTGAGTTTGTTGGGACTGAGCTGTCACCCGTTTGCGTTGCTGGCACGGGATTTCTGTCGCACATCGGCCGTGCCCCCGCGCAGCCCCCCCGGTGGCACTCACTCGCGTGAGAGCAGCCTCTGACCCCCCGCCTGGAGGATGCTCAGCGAGCGCAGCTGCTGCTCAGGGATTTCCCTCGAGCAATCCAGCCTCGTGCGCTTCAAAGGATAATGTCATTTTTCTCCCAGGCAGCCCATGACACAGTCACCCAAAGCAAATCCGGCACGTTACAGAAGAGCACGTTTCGGAGGTCCGCGCACCTGGGCAGCTGCCCGCAGAGGGAGGAGAAGGAGTCGTCTCAAGAGCGGGCTGTGTTTGAGCAGCCCTCCCTCATGGCTGACCTCAGCAAGCTTTTCTCCCACCATCGACATTCTTCTGCAGCTACGATTGCTCTGAATGAGTTGTAGCTTCTTCCTGGTATATATTGCCTTTCCTTGGCCACCATCCAGTGTTTGCCCCACAAGTTCCCTTTCTGTCTCCAAGAAGCTGCCACAGATGGAGCCACAATAAACGTAACACACAGACCGCAGCTTTCCAAAGAGTTGGCAGGCACAGCCAGCAACGATAAAAGATCAACGAGAATTTCAAGTGTTTTAAATGCCTGTTAGGCCGCGAGCTCCCTACCTTCGATCACCAGTCACGCACAAGCATTTTTTTTTTTTTTCCTTATTTAATTTACATGCACATGGGGGCCAAGAGGTTTAGGGTGCCACAGCGATGAGGGCACTAGAAACAAAAAGTGCTGCCCACGGAGCCTTTCCCTCAATGAGGTACAGGCTGACCTGGAAATACAGAGCAGGCAGATCAATGAACAGGCATGGACTAAACAGGCCCCTCCACGAACCCGAGAAAGACAAGCTCTGCTGAACAAAAACCTCCATGCTATCGCACAAAAGAAATGCCAGCGCCTCTTCCTCCAGATTTCTTTGCATCGATGACAATAGTTTTCTTCAACATCCATCAAAAAGAAGGAGCTGCACCCAATTTTCTCAGCACACAGCCTGCAAGCGTGTCTGTTAGCGCAAAGGACTTCCCACCATGTGCAAAACGGGCCAGATCCTTCCACTACAGCACACCAGGCCTGGGCAAACGCCGACTGGTGCGGTGCCACCCTGGCTTACGCCAGCTGAGGCTGTGGCCCCTTCTCTTCGGTTGCAGCTGGCATTTCTCAGCCTCCCGTTGGCATTGCTCTCGGGGAGCAGCGATAGCTCCAGTGACACTGACGTTACGGGAGCTCACTGTCAGAGGATGTAAACCGGTTTGCAGCCGGCTGTAATATCATTTCGGCAAGCAGCGCAATAAATCATCGGCTGTAAATTAAGCATTTTGTTTACGCTCGACGCAGCAAGGCTCTCCCTCGGATGCGAAGCCCGCATCGGAGCGCTGCCCTCGGATGCCACCGTATCCAGCCTCCGCTGTGCCCGGGGGAGCCGCACGGCACGTCTTGCTGGTGCGCGAGCTGTGCCACGCCGCGAGGTACGGCGACACGGAGACACGCATCCAAGGGTCTGCTCCCGCCCTGCTTCTGCTCCTGCTCCAGGCAATCAGCAGTCTGTCGATGGCTCACGCAATTAGCAGTTTGCTGATGGCTCACGTGTGCTTCAGCTCCCAGGGACAGCGAGGGGTCTGCTGCTTCCCCACCTCTCCCCAGCTGCCCCTGGGAGGCGATAGGAAAGCAGGCAGGGTCCCCAGGCACGCAGCAGCAGGGCAGGTTGAAAGGAGGAAGGGGAGAAGCTGGACTAGACGATCTCACAGGTCTTTTCTATGATTCTGCCATCAAGTCCCACGCTTGCTTGCTGTCACTGCCACAGACGAGAGACTTGCCGCCACCGCGGGACGAGTGCCCCCCGGCCTTGGCCCGTTCCCCAGAGGAACACTTCCAGCCCCAGTTCCACCCATCGCGTAACGATGCTTCCCCTCGCTCCCACCCTCCTGATGTGCGAGCAACGAGCCCTCTGTTGGCACTTTTTTTACGATTTCCTGGTAAGGTGTATATGTCTCCCTTTTGGCACGTTACTGCAGAGGTGAGACTTCAACCCCTATAATCCACTGACACCACGAAGTCGAACAAGTCCCTCTCCCCACATAAATGGCGCAGAGTAAGCACGGCAGTAATTCACCCGCGCTTTCAGGGATTTCGCCCCCCGCCCCCC
>VZTL01023759.1:129087-146131 GCA_013400535.1 Scopus umbretta | reverse complement strand
TTTCCGGGATTTCCCCCCCCCCCCCCTTTTTTTTTTCCCTTGAGCTGCCAGTTTCTTTCCCCCATCCCACTCGGGCTCGCCGCAGCAGTTGCTGGCAGGTGCTGGATTACGGAAAAAGCACGTCAGGAGCTTTCCTACAACCGTGTGTCCAGCAGTCCATCTCTACACAGTTTAACCATTATAATCCCTGCTTCTGGGTCAGATGTGGCTCCAGGCACACAGAAGATGGGTTTGAAAGATCTTACACAACTGCTTTAAGCTAGAGCTTCAATAGTACTTGGTATCGGGGACCTCAGAGGACGACGTACAAGACGCTGCGTTGACACCAACAGCGGTAACCCCGAAGATGCACTGGACAGATGCACACAGGGACAGGCCGGGAGAGAAAACAGAGCCACAAAAATGAGGAGGGGAAGCAATATTACACAGCAAGCCAGGAGAACGACACCCCAGCCACAGCTCTGACAGCCTGGCCAAAAATCGGCGGGTTCCTCAGGCCTGTCAGAGAGAGAAGCGCCACGTTCCGCTCTTCTCGTTGGGTGAATGAACAAAACCATGCCAGACCAAAGCACCAGCGATCCCGGCGGCCAGTGCTACAGGCAGCAGATGAAACGCTCGCACGCGGGCACGGCTGTACCTTATTGCCACGACAGGTTGTTGCCTGGAGCAACAAATGGCGGTGGAAGGACCTTCAGAGGGGGATGCTTTCTGCCTTGCCAGAGCAAGAGCAGCTCCGCAGCCTCCTAGCAGGGTGCTGTGGACAAGGGCAGTTAGCATGGTGAGAGACTAAGTAACGCACCGGGATAACTCTGCCTCCTTCCCCCTCTGCCGAGGATCTTTTGGAAGCGGGTCCTGCAGGCAAAAGCCCTTCTGCTCCGTGGTTAACGCTCCATGCTTGTGAAAATCAGGCTGCTGTAGTTTTCCCACTGAACTGTGGGCTTACCTCTGGACAAGCAACCCTGAAAATACCAATGGATGCCATTTGTCTTCCGCCTGCACGTTGGTCCAGGAAGCATTACTTTCGGCCTTCCCCAGCTGTGGCTTGAAGGTGACTTGAGCAGAGATAAATGTTATTTCCCAAATCCCGGGCTGGGGAACCGCAGGACTGCAGCTAATGCACAGGCACACGGGGCTGAGCCAGCCGTCGATCTGCCTGTTCGACAGCACTGCCCTGCTCCCCAAGCCTGCCATCTGCCCAGGACGGTGAATGGTGATCGACGGCCAGTTAAAAAGGAGATGGAGAAAATGAGGTTGAGAGGGCTGCACGTGCGCTTGTTTCTTCTGAAGGCCCAGCCCTGTATCTGCCCGCAGCACCCATGAGGAAGGAAAGACTGTAAAAGGAGTTGTTTCTCCTGCCTCTGAGCAAAAGCTGGTCATCTCCCCCAAGAAAGGGCAAAACGCTGTTTGCTGGTAGCTCAGCCACGTAGCTCCTTCTCTATACCCAGGAGACGGCTGCATTTTAATAGCAAAGCAATCCCCGCACTTATTTGTAGTTAGAACAGTGGTTGCAGATCCTTTGGGACTGGGTACATTACGTATGTGAATGACAGCAGTATTTCAGAGGATGACAGTGATAGCCAATATAGACTGTTGAGCTCCCTGTGAGGAAGTATTATGAAGCCCATAAAGCTGCAAAGGACTTTGCAATTGCCATCAATTTAATGGAGAAGATGCTGCGGTGATCGGCAACAGGTAGAAACCTGAAAAGAGATTACCCAGCTGAGACACGAGGGAAATGGAGCATCTCAGCTAAAGACAAGAGGAAGGAAGCGAGCCGAGAGCTGAATGCCGATTCCTGCGTATCGAATCGTGGCCATAGGCAATAACGTGGTAAGATTTCGAAGGGAATTCATTCAGTAACTGACTGTGAGGGCTTTGAGGGGGTTTTGTGGTGTGTTGGTGGGTTGGGTTGGGTTTTTTCCTGGGGACTGTTGAAAACAGACTACTATATAATTACCCGTGAACACGCCTTTTCCCCATTTTCAGCAAGCTCCAGCTCTGAGAAGGCGAGAAAGCTACATTAGCTCTACTTCAGGTGCTTTGACTCTCAGCAGAGCAAGCGTGGACCAAGTCCCCAAGCCTCCCAAAGGGAGCGCACGGACCGCCCTGAACTCCTCGAGCCCTCTGCAATATTAGCCCTCGATTGCTCCTCGTGTCCCAGCCGCAGCAGCGCAGCTACGCCACTTCACGTGAGCTCAGAAAATAGCTGGGAGCCCCTAAGCCTGTGCTCATATCTGAGATAACGCTTTCATTTCAGAGCGAGGTGGGTACAGGTACCCTGGGATGAATTCAACTGTACATATTCAGAGTGATTCATTGTTTGGCTTTTCTCTCCAATCTAAATAGTTGGAGCTGTCAAAATTGATCTGAGTTTTTACGGTACAATACTTTAGAGAGAGAACAAACCGCGGATTAAATTTGCTGTTGTGGCCCAAAATAGCTTTCAAATATCAGCACAGGCAAGATACACATAAAAGAGACTATTTCCTTGTGAAGCACGGCAAGTCCTCACATCTCCATTTAACTGTCTTTCTCCCTGGAGGTGCACAGCAGAAAACTGAACGTTAGAGCTGCCTCCCGCTCCCCTTCCCTATCACCGGATTAACTGGGAGCCATAGAAAAATCTCTTTTGCTCACAAAAAGTCCCCGCTTGGGCCCAGTAAGCTGTCCAGGGTGGGAGCAGACCTGAAAATAATGAGTGGCCCTTGCTTTCTTATAATATCATTAATGTAATGCTTATCAGAACAAAAGATTATTTTTGTTCAGCGCGTATAAATGCTCTGACTTCTATTTCCGTACGCTACACCCTCCCTGCTCCTCCGTAAAGAATAAAAAGGAGTATGGATCAGGTCCAGGGATGTTCCTGGGCTTGCGCACCCCTTTGCAAGCACCCAGGCCTCCTGAGGGTGTCAATGATCCTCTTTCCCCGCTTCCAATAAAAGGGCCTGGCTCCGCTTCCCCCTCCGTCGCAGGGAAGCTGCAGACACAAGAGACTGACGGCAAACTGGAGAGGAGTATCCATAACAAGGAAAAAAATTAGCTGCTTACAAAAATAAAGAACAGATAAAATCTCATCTGGTAATTCCCAGATCCCCAGGATCCGAAGTGGTGAGTTGCCTCTAAATGATCTTCTTCTGAGGTTGCCACACCACCTCCCATGAGGATACACGTGTATTGGCCTAACTCATGTTCCGATGGGCTGTGTCACTCATCTCGGGGTTTAATCCCAAGACATGCAGATAACAAATTGCCGCCCCACGGCCTCTGTCGGGGTAGCATGGGTAACTTGTTTTCCACCAGCTTTCTTTGGGGTAACCCTTTCTCCAGGGCCAGCCTCTCCCAACAGATCCTCCTCTGGCTGCAATTCTGCGACAGCCAGCAGGCAGACAGGACGTGTTTGGCCGCTTCACGGCGAGAACGGAGCACGACGATACAAGAAAAGCGCTGTCCAGAGGGAAAATGCTCTAAAGTGAAAAAGACAGATGAAGAAAACAATTTTTTTCCAGCTGGAAAAAATCCACGGGTCTTGTCGCGAAAGCTGTCTAAATGTGAGCTACTGCTTAGGTGAGAAGCAGTCAAAAATGCGGGTGGGTACTCGTTGTAATTCAAGGCAGTCCACATCCCACTATGAGCACAGAAACATTCCAATTACCCGAAGTGCTAGAGGAAAAGATAACATTTTCTTTTGTTGGTTTCACTTAAAAAAACAGAACAAGGCAGTTTCTTGAAAGAAGGCCAGCTTTTGCAGGAGGCACCTTCCAGCATTTCATGCAAAAATTATCAAGCAAGCCACTGTGAGGCGATATTATATTGAAAAAGTAAAGAAAAAAAGAAAAAAAGCGGCATTGGCAGGTGAAATGTTGAAATTTTGTGGAAAGAAAATTAAGAATTCCTGACACAAGTGTACCACCTCCATCAGCTCAGGGGTTGTGGGAAAGCAAAATAGGACGCAGGAAAAGAAAAGGCCAAAGAATGCCGGTTTTACAACTATTTTTCATCATTCTGTTTGGACATCTCCCAGTAAAGCTCGCTCTTTCTTTGAGGACACCGTGTAAAAGTCACCAAATGCGCATTGTGACCTTTTAATGCAAAGATTAAGCTCAGTGTCGGAGTCACAGGCTCCGCCGCGCGATTTACGTACTTGGTCGAAACACCCGAGCTTTTAACTCAGGTGAGCACACGGTGCTCCCGCAAAGGTTAGGGGCAGAGGCCAAGGCCACGCTCCGTGGCTGGAAGATCAGCAACGATTGTTTCAAGATAAGCAGATAAAGCAATTAATGTTCCTTACAGACTGGGGATTTGAAACAAATTGGCCTTCACCCAAGACACTACCATATTGCGGGTCAGACCAAGAAGTATCAGCGCAGCCAATGTCATCTACTAAATATTGGGCATGGGAGCAAGAGATGGAGCAGAAAACCTAGGTGACAACAGGAAAAACATTGGCCAAAGAAAGAGCTCTTCAGGCCAACTGTTGGCTGAAAGAGGCCTGGAGCCGTGAGCAGGGAAACACCTTCCAGTTTGAAACTGTGGTGAGAGAAATGGGACTTGGTGCATCTCTGCTGAAGAACAAGCTGTGACAGTGACCCGCCTCCATCTTCAGACTTCCTCCCAATGACCACGATAAGCTCTAACTGAAAGAAATGCTATGAGAAGATGCTCGTTGCACTTCCACGGCCTTTGTATCCACATGACTAACTCTGCGCCTCAGTTTCCCCACACAGGGGGGAAAGGGCTGCTGCCCTTTGCTTTGCCCGATTGCTCTCTAAGGCAAAAAGTGCCTTTCACTGCGGGATTTTGCACCGTGATGCACAGCGCAGGAGAGGTGCTACGGTGACAGAGTAAATCAAGAATACTGAGCACACTCCCTGCCTTGAGGCTACAGGGCTTGTGACCACAGCCACATGGACACAATGCTATGAAGAGGCATTTCCAAGGGAGACACATACATTTATAAAAAGAAACCCGGAGGCAGGAGGAAGGGGCTGCTTCCCAAAGCACCAGGCTACTCTCCAGAAGCCGCGTTGCATCCCGCTGGACGCCCAGCAGCAGACAAATTAATAATGTAGCGGCTGTCTGCTCCTGCAAGGGACCCGGGGGAGGCAGGCCAGCAGCTGCCTACTGCTCCATTATTGAACAGATCCGAGACAAACATAATCTATTTTTCCATTTCCTTTCCAGGGATTACGGCATGCTGTCTTTGTCTAGAGATCGTCTCCACTTTGCAAGCCTTCTTCCATCCATTTGCACATCCCTGGTCAGTCTCTGGCTTCTGAGGGGCTCCTGACTTCATGTCACATCTCAAGATCTCAGACCTCTTAGCCAAGCCATGCTGGAAAATTAAACACCATGAATGGCCAAGAACTGGGAGAGGAGGACCCAGTTTGACAGGGTTCCTCTGCAGAGCAGGTGAAGAGGAAAGGTATAGCTATTTGGGGAAGGCTTGGAGATACAGTCTTACGTTCTTTAAATTAAAATCAAACAACCCAAAAGACACAGATTTGGATTTACCATTGGACCACAGAGCCACCTCTCCTCACTGTCAGTATCAACCAACAGGAGATGCTCCCACACCACAGGATGGAGGCATGGCTCCAAGCAAAGAGGGGCAGATCTGTCACTTTACTCACTACTGCTTCGGTTGCCTTACAGTAGCAATACCTGAGTCACCAAGGGGAGAGGGACATTTGCCTTTTGATTTACCCAAGACTGCATGCTGTAGCAGAGGCTCTCTAACAACCCTCAGATCACAACTGCAAAGTAAACCCCATCTCTGCATGTATCCAAGAGGGGTGGGTGGGAGAAGACAGAATCTAAGAGGATCCCTCTGAAGTGGCTCAGCCCATATCTCTAGCACCAAGAAGAAGAAACACCTTCCCAGCAGATCAGCTTCAGCTGGATCCTGGTGGCTGTACCACTAGCAGGTCTACGGAGCGGTGCCACTCCTGCAGTTTATAAACAAGGGTGGTCAGAGCAAGGCTCAGGTTTGTTATTGCACTAAGGCCAGATGGATGATAAGGGTGACTAATCCCTGACCGCCATCCAAGAGGCTTTTCTGCAAGATCTGGAGCAGAAACATGAAATTACCATTCCCCAGGCTATTTCTGCACCGTTCCCATTCGCATCTGTCAGCAGGTGGCACGGGAAAGAGAATCTCATCTCTGCTGCCTGAGGCAAGGAGACCATGGACGACTCATGGATACAAGATCATCTGAAAGCAATCTGTAACTTCTAGGTTCACTGTTTTTGCCTCGGTCCCCCCAGCACTCAGTATACCTTTTCTACATGAAGAAATAGCTTAAAGTGTTGTCATGAGCTAATAGACCAGTCTTAATGGGTCTGCACATGACTGCCCAACCTGCAGGCAAATGTTCCTCTGCATTAGAGCAGGGCTATTAGAGGACGAGACACCCTTTCGAGTATCAGCTGGCACTTCCAGCACCAGCTAATGCTTTCCCTGCAGACAGAGGAAAGCTTAAGAGGAGAGGAGGAAGAAAAACAAGATGAGAAGAAAGAGAAGAAAAAAATAGATAAGAGTCTGCCAGTGTTGCAAGATGTGCTGGCGAGTGGGCAGTCAACTTCCCTCCGCTCAAGAAAGGATGTGTTATCACAGGTTCAGGCCTCAAGAACTTGGCTGTTGTAACTGGTAAGCACACGTTCACTTTCCTAAAGTTACCTGGCTTCTCTGTGATCACGGCTGGCTGCCAGTATTTCACTACAGAGTTAAGAT
The DNA here is from genome assembly GCA_013400535.1 of Scopus umbretta. NCBI lineage: Eukaryota > Metazoa > Chordata > Aves > Pelecaniformes > Scopidae > Scopus > Scopus umbretta. The sequence continues at coordinate 139,401 of VZTL01023759.1, read as the reverse complement.
TCCATCTAAGGACGTGCTGCCCCATAACAGGACCCCAGCGTGACGGTAAGGTGCTGTTACTTTCAGGTCTAACAGCAGAGCCGAAGGAGTCAGAAGAGCTTGTTTGCCAATGACACACCAGAGACCATTTAAGAGTTACTCAAAGAGGCTTAGTAAAGGCCAGGGCTGAGAACAAAAGCCCTTTTGGTACAAGTACATGACAACACTAACATGTATTAACCCACAACACACAAACCCTTTAAACAGCATGAAGAAACCATTAAGCAAAACCCATCAAAAACATATAAAAGCCATGCTTGCAGAGCAGGAAAGGGATGGGGAGAAATATACAGTGCTTTCTGAATGTCTGACTGGGGAGGAAACGTTTGCAAAAAGAATCCAAAGACCCCAAGGAATCCATTAAATTCAGCAGCACCACAATGCATTGCTAGTGTGGAAGGCCTAATGACACTAATCACAGCCTCTAACCCAAAGGACAGACCTGCCTCGCTGAGATTTGTACCTGGAGAGGAAATGTAGTACTTTTCAGAGATGTTTGCCTGCTACAGCCTCTAACACAAGAGGGTATTTGATGTCCGCGTGCAATGCCCTGAACCGGAACGCACTACCATCTCAGCATCCTGCAATAACCAAGAGTCCTTGGCGCCAAACACATAAGGCAGTAGCGCTTTGCTCCCATGCAGTGTGTTCATCTGAAGAGCTCAAAGCTCTTTAAAAACATCACAGTGTCACAAGGACCTTGCTGGAGCCATTATTAAACTCATTTAGCTGGTGGTAGACAGAGGCCCAGACAGGATAAACACTTGTTCCACTCAAGATTGGTCAGTTCTGTAACGGCAGCCCAAAACGATCAACGCCAATTTTCCTCACTTATCCCCAACACTTCTCTATTCCACTGGTAAGGCAAGGGGACATTATTGCAAGTTTTTCCCTCTCCATCCTAATTCACTCTTCATCCCCGTCTGCTTCGAGACGGCAGTAGCAAGAGAGTTACCATGGCTACTTTTACCTTTGTGCTACTCAAACAAATGCAGCCACCACTGGAAAACTCTACCCTCAATCTATAATTGTCATGGGCAGAAGACCAGCCTGTAGCATAAAAACAGGTTTTGGGAGGCAAGAGTGCTTGCCGCACACTGAAGTGCTTGGCTAGCACGGCTGGATACACAGAAGTAATGAAAAATTTGAGCCATCCTTCTGCCATGTTAAGGACGTTGATCAATAAAAATGCTATACTGAACAGCGTAATAGAGCTGTTAAAGATCATTGCTGCTTCTTTAGCTAAAAAGTCAGCTTCTGAAAAAAATCAGTTTTATATGGAACCTAAGATGACAGAAAAACATTGGCTGAGATCACCAGCGGGTATAAATTGAAGTAGTTCTACAGATGGTAGTGGAATTGCCTTGATTTAAAATCAGCTTAGGACTTGAGCAGTATTATGCTGTGGTAAATAATACCCATAAAAATTAGGCAGAGCACGAAGGGTCAGACCAGACTGAAGCTATTTCTTGTCTTTATTCTCCATGACACTCTACTTTCAATATTGCCAGGATACTCAGGGTCACCTCTAGGGTCCTAGCTGGTACCACTGATCTGTGAGATTGTATCCCACGAGCCAGGCTGTTTCCTTCAGGCTGAAAACCAAGGATGACAATAATGACATCAGTTCAGAAAGGAACCCCCACTCCTGTCCCGCTGAGCCAACCTTTCCCACCCACCACTGATACCACACATGCTGTCTATCCCATCACACCATGCAATTACAGAAGAGACAAGCAAAGATAGAATCATAGAATCATTAAGGTTGGAAAAGATCTCTGAAATCATCTAGTCCAACCGTCAACCCAATACCACCATGCCAACTGAACCATGTTTCAAAGTGCCACATCCACACGTTTTTTAAAGACCTCCAGGGATGGGGACTCCACCACCTCCCTGGGCAGCCGGTTCCAATGCCTCACCACTCTTTCAGTAAAGAAATGTTTCCTAATACCCAATCTAACCCTCTCCTGGCACAACTTGAGGCCGTTTCCTCTCATCCTATCACTAGTTACTTGGGATAGAATCATAGAATCATTAAGGTTGGAAAAGACCTCTGAGATCATCTAGTCCAACTGATGGATGTGCCCCGGAATATTTTATGACCTGCATTCATAAGCAAACATGGGACTTATGGCGGTTTCCAGGTTTTTACTTTAAAAAAAAAAAAAAAAAGAGGGTTTGGGTATTCAAATAAACTGAGGACTGCCACCCAACTGCAGAAGTCCTATCCCAGTAGAGCATGCGTGGAAGGAGAGGACCTGAGCACTTTCTTATGCTCAGTTTCTCATTATGCAAAGCACTAGTAGCCTGTGCCCAGTCTCACTGTTGTCCCAGTCTGGCTCAGCCCCTTGCTTTAGGAGAACATCAGTGCGTGGGTTGCGATGCGAGGCTGACCCTCTATGTCAGCCTTTCTGACAGCTGCTCTGTGGCAGCCAGCACGGGAATAAAAGGATCTCATCTGATCTCGGGAGCTAAGTAGGGTCAGGTCCGGTCAATATTTGCTTAGGACACTGGTTAGGAACATCAGGTGCTGTAGGCTTGGGACCTGATGGGATGCATCCGTGACTGCTGAGGGAGCTGGGAGATGTCACTGGCAGGCCACTCCATAAGCTCTGAAAGGTCATGGCAAACAGGGCCGGTTCTGGAGGACTGGAAGAGACCAAATGCCGCTTCTATCTTCAAGAATGGCAAGAAAGAGGATCCAGGGAACTACACCTTGATCTCTGGGGAGGCAATGGAGCAACTAATCCTAGAAACCCTTTCCAAAGACATGAAGGATTTTCTCTCCCTGTATCAACCTGCTAGAAATGGGGTGGGGCAAAAAGGAGGCAAATGCAGGCTTCCCGCTCTTGCCATAGCTCCTGGTATAACCCCAGCTGATTTGAATCAGAAGCCCTGCTCCAAAAATGGCTTTATTTAAATAAATGTGGCCTCTGTTAGGAGAGAGAGAAATAGGGTCTGCTCTCATGACACTTTGTCCTTCCAGAATTCTCCACCCGGATCCCAGGAAGACCCCCTGAAGGAAGAAAAACCTTCACCAGGATAGCAGACCCCTCGGGGACCACGTACTGGGGCGGGCACGGGTGCAGGTTCAAAAAGCAGGGGTAGTTTGCGAAGGAAGTGCCTGCTATGCACACAGCATCAGCGACCTGCAGAAGCCCTAATCTGATCAGCTCAGATTAAGCCCAGCGAGATCATTGAGATTAGCAGGATTCCAAGTCATAATATCAAGCTGAATTCCCACGGGAATTAGACAACTCTGATATCTTCCCCTTAGGCTCAGGCAGTATATTCCAGCCGCCGCAAGCAAACGAAACTGGAGAGAACACAATCAACACAACAAAAAAGCAAGTTAAAATATGGAAAGATTTCCTGCAAAAGTCCCCCCTATGCTTTGCCTGGAAGTGGATTCTGAGGACCTGAGTCATACCAATCCCAGAAGGATAAAAGAAAAGGCAATGTGACTGCAGCACAGTGAACAAAAGCATCTCCTGTGAAAGACTGCGGGGAGGGGACCAACATCCCGCCCAGGAGCACCCCGCATTTGCCAGCACGCTCCGTCAACGCCAGCAGCTCTGCCCATGGGTGGCCGCGTTGGTACCAGCCATGCGAGGCAGGGACTTTGGTACCAGCCCAGAGGTGAGAGTTGGAGCTCAGATTCCTGCGTTCCTGCCCTCAACCTTGGCCAGCCAAGCTCTGCGCGCACGGCTGGTCAGCAGGCTCAGGAGCTAAACCTGCCCTCGTTGCCCCTTCGGGCACTGCTGGCTCTCAGATATTGTCCTGTTTTAACCCCATGAGCTCAAAATAGCCTTTTTCGTCTTCCAAAGGAGGAAACCACTTCACCGCAGAGGGCAACAGATTAGAGGGGCTTTTATCAGGGCCTGATCCTTTACAGCAAACAACAGGTAAGTCGGGGGAAAGACATCTCCCATCTTTCCTATTTACTTCTCTAATCACAGCAGACGTCTTCAGACTCCTCTGTGGCTGGGGCCACCAAGCACGGCAGAGCAGAAAAGCTCCATGCAGCCCTTTGCTGGCACCGTTTGCTGTGCTGCCTTCCAGACACTGGGCGATCAGCGACTTCCCCTCACGCAGGACTCAAAACAAAGTCTCCTCCCTCCACTCCTGCTTTATTAACCCCATGAGGCAGTAGGGGACCTTTTAGAAGCAGAATGAGAGATAAAGGGAAAGGTAATACAGCAGAAGTGGCTGCCAGACAAACAAGCTTTACTCCCCGCAAAGGTGCTTTTGGTCATAACTTTGAAACGTTAATTCTAGCCGTGGCTCTGCCACCTACCTGCCTCATCTTCACCAGCTCTGCAACAGAAGCGCACTAAGTTACCAGCAGCTGATGATTTTCTAAAGACCCTGGCGTAATCTTGCGGGAAGAAGCAGCAGTGCACCGTGTTGTCTTCAGCAAGACATTTCAGGAGCACTGGTGCCTCGCCCACAAAGCTCAGCTCATGTTTCTATGATCCAACACCTTTGAACACGTCTCCAGGTGCTGGGCTGTCAAAGAAGCTCCCTCTCCCTGACTTTTAGGAGGAAAACCTCCAACAGCTTCAAAGTCAGCAACGTTTTCACCTTACGCAAGCAACAGCTGCCCAGGTGCAAAGCAAAGTTGCTCATATCGGCTCATACCACTCGGCATTAAGGGCAGCACATGGGAGGATCCGGTGTCACTTCGGTCTCACTCCAGCTATGGTCTCCAGGCAGAGAAAAGCACCGCGACACCCAGACCGGGGCTCATCCACCTCCTTAGCATCAGAGCCCGCTCACGATGACAACGGCAACGGATGTTACGGTGACCCGTATCGCTAATAAGCTGCAAGGTCTCGGTATTTCTTCACCTTGCTGCCCCTGCCTAGTGAGCGGCATAGCACTAACCTGCTTACTTCACCTCGCCGCTGCCTGAAGTTTTCTGCCAACAACAACAAAACCCATTCTGTGTATTAGGTATGCCTCTGATCACAATCACTTGGCCCCGTGTTACGTCCTGCTCCCTGGAGAAGGGAGCCTGCCGTGTTTTCCAATTCCATGCCCCAATCTCTTTAGGCAGATTTCACAGTAATTGCAAAGCCGAGCCACCCGGATTGCACGCGGCGCCTCCGCTTCAATGTTTATCCAAGGTGCCGCAGATTTCCAGCCGTGATCTGTCAGCGATTATTTCCATACCCTTCACTTCACCCTTGTACGCAAGCACGTACCAAGGAGCGAGCAGTAATTAAAAGAATTGGGGTCTATTTAATTACCTTCTGACGGGATGGCGCAATGGCTGCCTGCAACGCAGCGCGGCTCCCAGCAAATTGACTCTAGCGGCAGTCGAGCAGCAGCGCGGGACCCGCGTGGCACCGGCGGCCTCTGTTTGCAGCGGGGTGGGAAAAAGCAGCAAGCTTCTCGTTTCCAGTTAGGAAAAGGAACGTGCCGCATTCGGACCAAAACCTATCGCAGAGGATAAGGAAATTTTAAAGGGGAAACCGCGTGTGACCTTTAGGCTGCGGCCGCTCTTGGCCCTGGCAGGTTCAGCGGGGAGCAGGCTGGGTTACTGCAGAACGGAGGCGGGGGTTGCCCAAATCCACCCACGCGAGCCAGAAAGATTTGGTTTCACACAGATTGAGGGTAACTCATTCCTCAAGCCGAGGAAAGGTCTCGTCCCACACAACTTTCCCCTCCCTCCTCAGCAGCGGTGCCTGTTTTTAAGAACGCTGCTAACAGCAGCCTGGGAAAGCAGTGGTGAGAGGAGGGGAAACCTGCGCCTCCTGCAGCCCAGAGACCCTCAGAGGGCTCTGGGGCAGGATCCAGGCTGTTCACCCACAGCCTCTTCCAAGGGAGAGATGAACTGTGAATGTCTACCACCGTGTAACCTCAGGTGAGGCGCCTCAAAGCCCCATGGCATGAGTGGTCCCTAATAGAAACCCCAGTGGCCTGCAAGTCCCAGTGTGAATTCATGCACTGGGATACTGGGACTCATCAGTTCCCCCTCTGCCTGCTCCCAGCTTGCCGTTGTGTCAGGATTTAATTGCTTCTCCTCGTCACCCTTTCACCCTGGGTTCCATGGGCTGGGTCTAGGCGAGTTTGTACTCAGGAAGGTCATGGTCCTGCAAAAGGCATCTTATTTTTATCTCCAGTTCAGGCAGAGGGCAGGGAGCCCTGAGGAAGGATGCCCTGCCTCCCAGCAGGTGACCTCAACCCTCCTGCTGAAGGAGATGGCTTTTAGCAGCTCTTCTTCCCTAACAAGCCTCACCTCTGAGCTGTACCCTTGATCCTTTCACACACCTTCTGCCTTAGGGAATGATATAATTATCTTCAGAGATCTTTGGAAATTACGGGAGCCTGCGTGATGGCTCAAACACCCCTGTGCCAGGACCAGCACGGCAGCTTCAGGCTCTTTCAGTCCTGCCTTTGGGGATACTGGCTCCCCACACAGATCCGTTACAAACCTGCGGTGAAGAGGCAGGATGTAGAACCCACAAACTGTTCCTCTGCAGAAAGGAAATGAAAACCGAGTAGAAAAACCTAACCACACGCTCTCAAGCTCGTCAGGAGACAACCAGAAAGAAAGCAAAGAAGGGAGATGCTTCAAGATGACAGCGGAGTCCGTGCCACCAGCCTGATTCGCTCCAACTCCAGAAGGAGCTGCAGGCGTAGAGCACCTCTGAAGACAACGTCCTTTTAGTTTTTCAGGTCACCTAGGAACTCACAAATACAGGCCAAATGTTTCTTGAGAAAGATATGCCACCATTTCCTCCTTAAACAGAAAGCCCTTCCAGAAGCTGTCAGGATGTTAATCGAGTTTTTTTCACTACAAAAACCAAGTTAGGTGAAAATCTCTTCCCCATAAACCATTCAATGAATTCTGTCCACACTTTTTTGTTCTTACTGGTGCAAAACAAGGGAAGAAGATGCCTGTCTTCTCCTAAGCCCTTTGCTGGATGTATTCAAAATACAGGATGCTCTGGTTGATTTTGGATGTAAGAATCGATGTCACGTCTCTGTTCTGCAAAGGGCAGTTTCTCTCAGACGCCAGTGAGAATAGACACATTTATGACTTGAAATTCATTCTCTGGCAAAGTCCTCCACGCTTTGTTTAAAATTCATTGTTTCTTGTAAACACATTTTCTAGAATATTAATAGAAGGAAAACATATAAAAGGAAGAAATGCAGCTGACAGGAATTTGGTTAAAAATTCAAACCAATGTTCACAAGACTTTTCAATTTCCCAGTTCTGGGGTGCATAATTTTCAATGCGCAGGCCCTGAAACAGGCCTGAATCCTAATGCTATTTTGAAAAGAAAAGACATGATGAATGTTTTGGCAGATTCTTGATTTCCTTTTAGCTCGCTGTGAAGATATGATTGAAAATGCAAAGAGACATCCTGAAAAAAAAAAAAAAAAGAAAGGAGATGAAGGACAGAATGTTACACAGGAGGAAAGAGCCTGCATAGCCAAAGAGGCCACAAATTGTGTTTCTCTTAATACAAGTTTGGGTCCAGAGCAACCACAGTCAAGACCAAATGGGGGACAAAACCACTTGCCTTTGGTGGTGCTCCACAGGGGTGAGGAGACGCCTGAAGGAGACGACTGGTAAGACCCGTGGCTTGGAAAACACCTGTGAGCTCTTCTCACATAGATTTTCATTTGACTCCGCGCTCTGGGGGTGAACGATGACTGTCCCAGTGCCCAACCCATTAAAGCACTCAGGTCCTGTAACTAACTTCCATACCATTGTAGATATTTCCATTAGACAAAATAAATATTTATGATCTAGAGTAACATCATCGTAAGCTGCAGAATAACAAAAATCGGTGGGGAAGGAGGGAGGGAGAAATGACTGAAGTAGTTAATGAGGAACTACCCTGTAATTACACGGATTGCCAATACGCTATCGAAAGGCAGCAAAGCCACACTGAATTAGCACCCAAACACTTCCAACAGGCGTGAACTATTCCAGAGCTGGAGCTCTCCTTACCGCAGACTCTGCAAGTGGCAGAAGACTTGGCCGCACGGATGGCATCTGCTCTCTATCCACCCCGTTCCTCTCCAGCCGTAATTGAGAAAATCACCAGCAATCAGAGGAAGTCAGCTGCTCCCAGCCCATAATGAAACAGGGCTGGAACAGCTGTGCCACATCTTTTTACAATTATCCTTCCCCCACCTCTCTAACTAATAACAGTTTCATGAAGAATAGCCCCTGCTACACCTGAAATACTTCACGATCAAGGGATGCCCTGGCTCTCCTTCCTCGGTGGCAATGAGGGGACGGCACCAGAGCAAGCTGCCTTACTGGATCCGTTCAGTCAGTGCTCTGGGTGTTAAAATGCCACCTGGAAGAGGAGCTGAGAGGTGAGCTGGCAGCACCGGTGCAGGGGAAATATCACATACCCAGCGAGAGGGGAAAAAAAAAGCATGTAAGACAACAAAGGCAGCAAGGTAGGAGCAAAGCCAGAAAGGACCTCAGCAATGCACCCTACTCTGTAGGAGGCATCACATTATACTCCAGGACCTCCCTGAATGACTGCCCGCATTAAAGGCGGGCGGGGGGAGACATCTAAAGATATTAATAAGGACTGAAGTAAAACGAGCAGCGCACTAAAGCTATCTCAAGGCAATTTCATACGTAAGGAAGACAAACTGAAGGAAACCGGTTGCCAAAGGGAACCAAATGACAGTAGATGAAGTACTAGAAGGACTAACGGTGACCAAAAACCATTTTGTGAACTGCAAAAAGAGGCTTTAAAATAGTTGTTTCTCCCTTCTGTGCTTTGTAACGCGAACGCAGAGGCTTGATGTGACTGTCACACCAAATAAAGGAAAGATGGTGAGGGAGAGCATTGCGTGGTCCCCACACGGACACTACAAGACCACCTGAAAAAAATACACACAGTAAACAACAGTAACCAAGAAAATAAATAGCAGAGGATATTTCACTTGGTCTTTATCCAAGGACCAGCAGTAAGCCAAGATCACTGCAACTGTTTTGGGGCTGGGACATGACCCACTGTAATTAAGCTCACCAGTACAGGCCGGAGGAGCGAATATCCCGCACGGAAACCGCAGCTGCAGTTCCAAAGGAGCAGAGCACAACCAGCTGCACTGGAGTCTGGCTACGACAGCTGCTTTTCGAGACTTCTTCAGGCTTCCAACGTCCTTTTAGCCATCTTTCATCTGCCGTGCAAATCCCCTCCAAGAACTCAGCCCCTTGTGAGAACACCAGGAAAAAAAATGAACTGTCGAGCGTCGACTTAATGCTGGGAAAGAGCGGGGCCAAATTCAACACCATCCCTCCCTGCAGGGCACCACCAGAGAGGAGCCGGTCAAGGGCCTGTGGTGAGCTAGTCCAGCGGTGCTTCCCCCGCTGTATAACTGAGAGCAAAGCTGTGGACCACTGCAGCCTTCCTAGCTATGGTCCCTCCTTACACGTGGGCTATGGCATCTCATATCATCCACGTCCTGGCACTCCCCTCCCTTTTGGTAGCGTAAGATGAAAGCAGCAAGAAGGAGATCGTCCGTAGGGCACTGGGCCACTCTGGTGGGCAGAGGAGGCTGGGACAGCAGCGCCCAAGCACTCCTCATCCTCGGTGTTCACGAGCAGCGGCTCAAAGTGAGACCTGGCGTCGTACCACGCTAGCAACGTACGGGTCACAGCTCCAACAGGAGGTCACAGTGGTGTAAAATACTGCCCAGGGCCACGTTTAGCCTTGTTGCTAACTTGGCCTTTCAGCGCCATCGCCATGGTACGTGCCTGCGGTACCCAGAAGTCCTCCCCGCTGGGCTGACAGCAGCACGGCTGCGTGGATGCGGGTGAAATCCTCCCACCAGAAATGGGAGCTGACTCCGATCCAGCTCATTCGCTCCCCCCGCCCTGGCCACATGCAGACACTGCTGCGGAAGGCAAAACGCTTTTCACGGAAAACCCCCCCAAATTGCTATCGCTTTTGTTGTTGTGTGCTCGGAGGGACTCCTTCCCTGGTGAGAAGCGCTGGCAGAGACTCTTTCCCAGGATGAAGATTTGCCAGCACAGACGGCACGCTCCCCAGCAGCTAAAATCCCCATCGCCAAGCACGGTGCACCTCGGAGCTGAGCGCAGACAGGACGGGCCCCTGGGTACCCGTCTGCATCAGCAGAGTGAAGGCTGTATAAACCACAGAGCCATTATCAGGGGTAAAATTAGCTCCTGTTACTGACAGCATCTATCACTCATTCCTACTCTAATCTCTACCAGGGGAAGGATTTACAAGCAACAATGATGAAAGAGAAAAGGGAAGGGGCGGG
>VZTL01023759.1:108810-129071 GCA_013400535.1 Scopus umbretta | reverse complement strand
GGGGGATCAAAGCAATACAGAGGGGAGAAAAAAAATCAAAGCAAAGATAACAAAAGCATTCATGAGGCTGGAAGAAACAAACTACATTATATTACAGGGACCAAGGGATCCTTATCATGCTCAGATAAGATTTTCATTCAACGTATTGGGATTTTTTTTTTTAACTGCTCAAGAAGATTCAAACACATTGCCAGGTACCTCCAGCTCTGTAAGGGTTTTCTTTTAGCCATGCACCGTCGCAGCAGCTTGACTCAATAAAAATCCTAGGGAAACTCATACAATAGGAAGCGCATCAAAGGGACACAGATGTTGTAAGAATCTTACTGAACAAGTACGAGAACTAAAGGTGGGAAAAAGATAAAGCTCAGATTTTATGTCACTGTTACTCTTTAAGAGGTTTATTAGCCCTTTAAAAAGGGTTTATTAAAAACCTATTAATCACCGAATAATCAGTTATGATGAACCTAATCCATAGATCAATGGATTGTACACTATTAGATAGCATGTATTAGTAAATGACTACGTAATGCAGAAATTAATGAGCCATTATGAAAATGATTCTTAAAATATGACCAGGAGAAGAAAGCAAATCACCACCAGTGCTAGTGCTGCTTGTTGGCTCCCAAATAATCTTTGCTTTGTTTGCCCTTAGTAAACCTCTTCATTTCTTGGCAGAATTAATCACCGCAAATGAATGAAACTTCTGGACGCACTACTCACTGAGCAGCCTACGGGACAGACCTCTTCCTCCCCTGCAAGCATGCAGCTAATGCTAACTCCACCGGAGTCAAAGGTACCTCAGGCACCGCTGTCCAGGAGAACAGTGTGATTAAGCGGTGCTTTTTATGCACAGGTCTCGGGGCACCCGATCGATAATTATTAATGGAGCCGTAGAGCAATCCATTCACACGGCTACTGCTGCAGCCGTGCTGCTCCCTTCGCCATCGCTGCGCCAGAGGCAGAGCTGGCCCTGAGCTTCCAGCCTGACTTCACGTAGCCTGCTGGAGGTGTCAGGGGCCTGTCCGAATCGAATGATAAAGGAGAATAAAATAAAATAAAAAAAAAAAAAATAGAGTGAAGAGCCTGCCCTATCTTTGGAGCTTCACCACAGGCAAGTCTCCCACGCGGTTTCTCCAGAATTATAGGAGACTTCTGCTCCTGAGCACCCATTTGGATGGGAATGCCTGCAGGACACAGGCTAACAGGAGCTGGGAGGTGCTCACAAATCATACCCGCCGGAGCGGCTGCCACGCAGGGCCTCACGATGGAGAGCAAGGAGAGAACGTGGGGCTGTCTTGCCACCCAGCAGTGTTTCCCTCATTCCTGTCCCTCCCCTCCCGGCAAAGGGCAGGCATCAACATCTCTCCTGAAACAACACTGAAATGAATGCGAGGAAATTACCCACTTCCTAAGAGAGGCTATATGTAAGCGTATGTGTTTTGGGAAGTCTAATTTGCATTTCTGGGCCTCAGAGTGCCCCTAATAGAATTTACAGTGGGTTGTGAAGATTGCCATCGCAGCTAATCAAATATAATAAATAGCTCTGACTGAGCAGATGACTCTCCTACAGCACTGTGGTTATCAGAGGGATCGGTCTTAATTTGAGACTCCATTCATCAGCCCTGCTAACAGGATTGTGCAGAGAGTGATATTTGACAGAAGTGTTTCTGAAATTCCTAAATGGAGAGTGTGCATTGAGGGAGACAAGATGGATGTTTCCATTACAGTGACTGTGCAGGGTGTCTCACCGCCCCCCTGCCTCCCACCCAGCAGCAAACCACTGACAGACACATGCCATTACAGTGAATATGGTGGCCACGGATTCCTTCTTGTTTGGTTTATCTAGAGAAAAAAAAAAATGAACTCGTTCTAGGGATGAAGGGTGGCAGCAACCTATGGACGTACATCACGCCGACACGCAGCTCCGAAGCTCTACCTGCAGAAGGCGTCGAGGGCAGGAGAGCCCCGCAGGCCACGTACAGGCTTGTGCAGGGAGTCAGCCCGGAGCTGCTGCAGCACCTCCCTGCAGCCCCGGGCAAAGGCAAAGCGGTCCTTAAGGACTACAGGCCAGAAAGGACCTCCTGATTTAGTGACCCATGCACCCTGCAGGCAGAAACATCACGTTAACCCTTTCTCCAAGTATCACCTTAAAACCAGTTTGGTTTTTAGACTCCACCACTCTCACTGGGCACCCTCACCGCTCCATGTTTCTTCTTTATCTTAACCTGCAAGAACGGGTCTCCCCCACGGACGTTCACTGTATATTCAGGGAGCAGCAGTAACCCCTTCTCAACCTCTGCTTCGCTAAGCTGAACGTCCCAGTCTCTTTAACCTCCACTCATAACAAAAACCCGAGTGACTTCTTTTTGCAGCCACACCAGGTATATAACAAAAAGGCTCCTGGGCGGAGATAAGGACAGGGAGATCGTTCACCAACTACTGTCACGGGCAAAACACTTGACTTGGGGAAAACTAATTTAATTTATTACCAATCAAATCAAAGTAGGATAATGAGAAATAAAACCAAACCTTAAAATGCCTTCCTCCCACCCTTCCCCTCTTCCCAGGCTCGACTTCACTCCCGATTTCTCTCCCTCCTCCCCCTGAGCGGCGCAGGGGACGGGGAATGGGGGCTGCAGTCAGTTCATCGCACATTGTCCCTGCTGCTCCTTCCTCCTCAGGGAAGGGCTCCTCACACTCCTCCCCTGCTCCAGCCTGGGGTCCCTCCCACGGGAGACAGTTCTCGGTGACCTTCTCCAACGTGGGTCCTTCCCACGGGCTGCAGTTCTTCACGGACTGCTCCAGCGTGGGTCCCTTCCATGGGGCGCAGTCCTTCAGGAGCAGACTGCTCCAGCATGGGTCCCCCATGGGATCTCGAGTCCTGCCAGCAACCCTGCTCCATCATGGGCTCCTCTCTCCATGGGTGCATAGGTTCTTCCAGGAGCCTGCCCCAGCACAGGCTTCTCATGGAGTCACAGCCTCCTTTGGGCATCCCCCTGCTCTGGTGTGGGGTTCTCCATGGGCTGTGGGTGGATATCTGCTCCACCGTGGACCTCCATGGGCTGCAGGGGGACAGCCTGCCTCACCATGGTCTTCAGCATGGGCCACAGGGGAATCTCTGCTCCGCGCCTGGAGCACCTCCTGCCCTCCTTCTGCACTGACCTGGGTGTCTGCAGAGACGTGCCTCTCACCTATTCCCACTCCTCTCTCCGCTGCTGTTACTGTTTCACAGCAACTTTTTCCCCATCTCAAATATGTTATCCCAGAGGCGCTACCACTGTTGCTGATGGGCTCAGCCTTGGCCAGCAGCGGGTCCATCTCGGAGCCGGCTGGCATTGGCTCTGTCAGACACATGGGAATCTTCTAGCAGCTCCTCACAGAAGCCACCCCTGTAGCCGCCCCACTACCAAAACCTTGCCACGCAAACCCAAAACAGCAGTATTAACACACCTTTGTTTCTACTAGAGCACCATAATGGATATTTCAGATTTGCATCAGCATAAACCCCCCTTTGGTAACTTCCCTTGATAAAGCCCAGTTTCATGAGTGGCTGTGGCGGCGAAGGGAGGGATACCAGTCTGATTTACACTGCAACAGGACTTAGGTTTCGTGGCAGACCATGACCATGGTGCAGCATGGGTTTTGGCACCAGTCCTATTGCAGGTGCATTTATCCTGTGCAAATACTTGCCCTTCCCCACCTTCTCAGGAACCTCTAAACCACTGAAGCTCTCTCCAGTTTGCCTCCACTTCATGGGGACACAGAGGGATTCACTCAGGCTCGGAAGAGCTGTGATCAAATAAGCTGTTTCACAGCGAGAGGTAGAACTGGCCCGCAGTAACGCAGGCAGGTCAGACCTGTTTGCTTGGAGAAGGGCAACGAAGCTGGTAAAGGGCCTGGAGAATAAGTCTTAGGAGCGGCTGAGGGAGCTGGGGTTGTTTAGTTTGGAGAAGAGGAGGCTGAGGGGAGACCTTATCGCTCTCTGCAGCCCCCTGACAGGAGTGTGTAGGGAGAAGGGTGTTGGTCTTTTTGCCCAAGTAACCAGCGATAGGACAAGGGGTAATGGCCTCAAGTTGCACCAGGGGAGGTTTAGATTGGATATTAGGGAAAATGTCTTTCCTGAAAGAGTGGTGAGGCATTGGCACAGGCTGCCCAGGGAGGTGGTGGAGTCACCATCCCTGGAGGTCTTTAAAAAACATGTGGATGTGGCACTTTGAGACATGGTTTAGTGGACATGGTGTTGTTGGGTTGATGGTTGGACTAGATGATCTCTGAGGTCTTTTTCAACCTTAATGATTCTACAATTCTATGATTCTAAGCTTTCCCACAGCAGATTAAGCCTGTGATGAGGGGCTAATGAAAGACGTGTTAATTATCACCGCCACTACCCTAGACCTGCACAGTTTTTGCGATGTGGCGGAGAACAACTTTCAGCACAAACACGCTCTTCCATTTCCTGGGAGGAGGATCATGCAGAGCCATTTTTCCCCTTCCGTCAACAACATGGGCCAGGAGGCTGATCAGATACAGGGAATTGCTGAAGGGCAGCGTGAGAAACACTACTGCTGGCCGGGCCGTGGAGCAGGCAGGTACCCAAGTCCCCATGGCACATTGGGAGCAGCAGGCGCTCCTCCCTGCCGCAGCCTCCCCTCTGCTGCCTTGGACCCGGGGGGCTGTGAAGGTTGGTGGCTCCCAGCAAAGAGCAGGGCAGAAGGGCAGAAAGGTGCAAGACCAAAAAAAAAAAAAAAAAAAAGGAGGAGGAAGAAACAGGAATTAACAAGTTCTCCAGACCCATCCATCCAGGCAGAACATTTTGCCCCAGATTTTGTAAACAACACAGTAGGAAATGGTAAATCATAAAAGTTAAAGTGATCCCCTGTATTCTACCCAACTTCCTTTTCGTTCTCTTCATCAGGAGCCATTCCCTTTGGCAGGAACAAAGGGGACATGAAACATGTTGGAAAAGGCTTCTCCGCTCATGCCTGCCTGTTCCAGCAAAGACCTTGAACTTGCAAAGACCAGGGCTGAGAGTTGCTGGCCCAGTGTGAAACGAGAATCACCGTGGATCCTCTTCAGAGACAACCCCGTGCTCATGGGACAGATGGGGAGCGGGGACAGGTCAGGAAGGAATAGGGGAAGGAAAAAAGTATTTAAAAAAAAAAAAAAAAAACAAAAGGAAAGAGGGAAGCTTATTCTGCAAGTCAAAAACAGTTTGGCATTTCCAAGTTAAATACAAGCAAAGCCTTTGTCCGCATGCTTCATTGTAACACTGTTGCTCTAAATCCCCTTTTATCCCTTTAATTATGCATGAAAAAACCACACGACCTCCATGCTCACACGCTCAGCCGAGCAGTGGCTCACAGTGCAGAAGGCTCATTATACAGCTTTAGCGGGGCTGAGTGCTCTGAATTATTTAAATCTCCATTAAGCCTCCACTATGGCATATCTATGTGATAAACGGATCAGGTGCCGCTGGATTTCTCCCCTGGCCAACCCATTCTCCCTTCTCCTTCCCCCTCTCTCTCCATCCTCCTGCAAAAACTCAGTAGGAAGGGAGATAATTGCCAGGAGGGAAGGAGTTTGCACTCATGCTATCAAGTGTTTCGTTGTCATTTCAGAAAGGCCAACTGAGCCAAGTAATAAAGACACTTAATCAGGATAGCGCTAGAGGGCATGGTAAGGTGGTCAATGCATAACTCGTTTAATAGCCATTTTATTGTTTAAATTAAATAAAACTTAAATCAGTATGTTTTACTTAAGCAGTGTGAATGCCCTGTCCCTGTTCCCGCAGCACCGCTGCAGAAACATACAGACGAAATGGTGTATTGGCAGGGACAGGGGTAGTTGTGATGATGGGGCTCGGTGTACCCAACATGGGGGGTGATCTATTTTGTCCTCCTCATCCCCTTTTCACATGCCGACTGTTCTAACGGCCGGTATCATAAGGAGAGCAATGGTCCAAGGAGAAACTAGGAAAGGCAGACTGAGGGATCGCAGAGCACAAAGCGTGAGGGATTTGTAGAACAGCCTTCTGGCTCCAAAAAAAGGGGAAATTAAAAAAAAAAAAAAAAATCACAGGAAAACATAGCAGTCCCTGCAGCTTCCCTAGGAGCAAGGGAGGTCATCCCAGATGAAGGAGAGGCCCTTAATCCCTGTGAAGAGAAGGGCAAGATCAGTTCTCCTTAGAGAAAGCTTCCTGCTGCCACAGACCTCTTCAAGCACAAAGGGATGGGGGAGAGGGAGGCAAAGTCTCGTCACACTGCTATTCAAAACACCTCTTCATGGCACGGGCAGACCTACCGAACAGCACCCCAAGGGCCACGGCAGGAAAAGCGCAGGTTAACGCTTTCGTTTTCCTTGGTTTCTCGCTGCCGGGGACAAGCAGGCACGGGCGATGTCAAGTCTGGGCACTTAGCAGCCACAAAGTTTGGAAAAGAAATAACAGAAATCTCAGGTAGAAACGCTTTCAGAATACTTTTGGGTTGGGGGAAGAATCCTTTTTAATGGAAAACACTGACAGCTCCCAGTATACCGTAGAATCATAGAATTGCTAAGGTTGGAAAAGACCTCTGAGATCACCTAGTCCAGCCGTCATCCCGCTTTGCCCATCTCAACACTGGGAAAGAGGAAGGATGCCGTGGTCCTTGCATCGCATCCCCTCACTGGGGACCAGGGCAAGCTGATGATGAGCTGGGCAACCACTGGCCTCAGTACCCCTAAGAGCTCGTCACCACAGCACGTTCCGCTCACCCGGCGCTGCGTAGCACCCACGCACCACCACAGGCACCTGCCACCTGAGGTACAAACAGCCGCACAAACGCACCCCAGTAAAACAAACCTTCAGAGCAAGGCAGTCCACAATGGTCGGTAAGGGAAGCGACAACCCAAAAATACAGTTACGGCATCAAATTCACAATTCCCTACTCCCTCCCCCCCCCAAAAAAAAAAAAAAAGAGCGGGACTGAGCTCCTGTTCAACCACCAGTTTCCCGAGCGAGCGTGAATAAGCCCCAGATCTCCGCAGCCTTTAGCTCCTCGGCTGCACGACGGAGAGAAGAGTCCATCTGTTACCCCCCACGGCTGCGGCAAGGCCGGGGCGCCGTGAGGGGCTCTTGGAGGTCGCGATCAACGGCTAGCTCTCCCCACGGCCTCCGGAAGCGCTTGCTGAACAGGGCAGGGGGCAGGCGGAGACAAGGAGGTGCAGCAAGTTATTTATTTGTGAAAGCAACTGGAAAATGTGCTGAGGAGGAAAGAAGTTGTCTTTGGTGTTAAAAATAACCTCTGCCAGAAAATAAATAAATAAAAAAAAATTAAAGGCCTCTTATTTTAAAAGTTTCTCTCCATATTTACTGGAGATAAATGGAGGCAGCACAGTGGCAGCATTTTCTTAAGACTTGAGAAATAGCTGGCAGGACTCTAGAGACAGGTTTCCCTCATATATCATTCCCTTCCCCTCCCAGTCTCTGGGGGCCACGTGTTGCTGTGACATCTTTTACCAAGATTTACAGAGCAGTCATCCTGTCAGGGATGCGAAGGCAGCCTTGCAGCTGCTGTCAAGCCTGCGCCACGTTCGGCAGGCAGCAGTTAACCTTGTCTTCAAGCCATGGTTTCTACCCGCAGAGGCAAAAGAAAACCCCAGTCCGCCCCGCTTCAGGCTGCTTCGGCGAGGGGACTATTTGCTGTCTACTTACACCAGCAGTTTTTAAAAGCGGTATTTATTTTGCTGCTCTGGCAATGCTGATTTCTTCAAGATGCAGGAAAGCGATTGGAGCCGGGCGTCCTGTTCCCGGCCCCTGGTTCCCTCGGTGTCACCTTTGGGGATGGCAGCGGGGGAAAGCCTGACCGCAGCGCCGGGGCAGCCCTCGCCCTCCCTCCGTGCCCCAGTTGATCTCACTCTTCCCAACTCCCACTTGCATTTTTAAAACCAGCACGAGTCAAAGTCCTAAAACGTAAGGACCCAGCTTGAAATTCAGGCTGCATTTTAAAGAGGAAGGTGCCGGTTTGGGGCTTTTCATTGTGTTTTTTTTTTTCGGTATGTGAAGTCTCCAGCAGTGACCTCTCGGTGCTGAGACTTTCTTTGAGAAGTCTGAGCTTGACAGTAAACGTACAATATTTGCAAGCGTGGATCATCTAGGTTTACACAATAAGCACCCCTTTTGCTGACCACTCTCAAACTACCTTACCTATATCAAGACCACCTTTCCCAGGGGAAAAGAAAAACAACATAAAGCATTGCCTCCCGTTAATAATAAAGCCAGGATAATAATAATAATTAGGCCAGGAGGGGCACTCAGACCTCGGGGCCTCACTGGGTGCCCCCCGGCCCCGGCGGCTGTGCGGAGCAGAGCTCGGGGGCTCCCCTAAGGAGAGGGGCCGCCTCGGCAGCCTCCCACCGCTCCATCCATCCTCCCGGGAAGCCAGCGCGCCCGCGTGCTGCTCCCAGCTTCCCGCGACTGATCCCACACGAGTGCCTGGAGATGGATAACCAGCGAAACTTCAGTATTAAAAGAAAACCACTATCAGTTTCTAATGCAATTAACAGCCCCCTGCCAAGAGAGCCAATAAGAGCACTTCATCAGCCCATTATAACCCTGGAGGGTACAGAGAGGCTGCCACGGTAACTCCTTTAATTGCCCTTAATGTTTCATTAAACACAATTACATTTAAACCTAAACTGTGCCATTTGTTGTGGTTTTAATTAGACAAAGGGCAAGATAAAAGGATTGGATTAACCCTCCTCTTCCCTCCCTCCCCTCCACCAGGGGCTGGCAGCAGCCTGAAACTGGATTGAGACGGGGAGAAAAGCAAGGAGGACCGAAGCGCGCCCACGGACCCCCGGGTGCGGTGGAGAACAGCCGACTTCAAGGAGGGGAGAAGACGCCGCTGGACTTGAACTCATCAGGCTCTCCGCGATGGGGAAGGCAAAGCCGGGGACGCGGCCCTCCGCGGACCTCCAGCCCTCGTCCCGCCGCCCGCCTGCCAGGGCACGAGCCAACTCCCGAGACCCGCGGTCCCTCCCGGCTCTGCCCAGTTTGTGCTCAGGTTCGGGATCAGCTGGTGGTAATTCACTTCGCTTAGCGCAGCTCAGGCCGGGCGCAGGGGCTCCCCACTGCAGCCGGACCCCAGCTGCCCCTGGGGCAGAGGAGAGGAGACTCCCAGCACGGGTGGGAGCTCCAGGTGGACACTGCCCTGAAGGAAAGGCATCCTTTACTTCCATAATCACGTCGCTAAGAGCGAACAACGCTCCTCGAGCCCGTGTAGATCGTATTTCCCTGTTTCATCCGTTTGAAATCACGTCAGTAATTTCCCTTGCATACACCCCGGTTTACAGCTCTTACACCATGGATTAAAGTCTCTCCCAGTTTACCAGCTTATTTCCATGACCTGCTCTGGTAGCCTTAGCAAGGGGAGCTGGCAGCACTCCTCTGCTCTCAACCCGTCTTCCAAGCCCAGCGTTCCTTGCTACAGTTCCAGATATATTTATTTATTTTTAAATACAATCCTGCAGTTTCTTCAGCACAATCAATAGTTCCCACGGCCACACAGACACACTTGCTACCGATGCCTTTCCTCTGTTAGGGAGGCGCATCAGCCCAACACCTCCAAAGAGAAGCTACTACGCTGGATGGACACTCGGTCGCATGTGCTTGTAAAGCCATTCTTGAAACATACACCAAAACAAAGCATGCAAACACTTATCTTAGCCTAATAAAAAGGAAAACCATTTTTTCCTTTACAGAATTTCTTCAGTACTTGCTTAAACATTGCTTCTAAATTAGGTCTAAGGCCTAAATGCTGAAACTCTGCACTCCTATTTGATGTTGCATACAGCTTTGGCAAACCAGGCTGTCTTCTCCATCTTTTCTGAGCTTTTCGGTGACTTAGAGGAAAAAGAAAAGCAGATTTAGCTGCAGTGCCACACACCCAAATCAGAATAAACTGCTGAAATGCTGCTCTGTTCAGAGATTTATGATACAATTAACATTTTCTTTGGTTTCTAATGACTTCGTTCGTCCTTTTTGAAGCTGGCAAGAGAGTAGGAATAGCCACAGGGTATAATCAGACTGTCTGCAAGGTGGAAGGGAAATGAAGCAGAGCAGAAAGGGACCCTCTGAAGCAGGCAGGTATCATTATTATCTCTTTGTGGGAGCATTAGCACCATTGGAGGGCACTCAGGCACCACTGGAACAAGAGCAGCATAAGAACTTGAATAGAACCGAGGAGAAGATGAAAAGAATGAAACAGGCACTCAGTGACAGGTCTGAATAGTCTCCTTTGTGCCACAAGACTTGCTGAGATTTTGCTATCGCTTGACAAGTGCCAAAACTCCACAAGTCTGCTCCAAAGACTACATGTGTCAACAGGAAGCCTCCCATTAACTTGAGGGAAACTTAGCCCAAGCCAAGGTGTAATAGATCATGTACCACCATTACAGGGAAATAAGTGAAATCCATCTTCGAATTCTCGCTACTAATTTTCAGCGATTTTTCACAATATATCTCATCACCACAGTGTCTTCTCACACAATAAATCAATGCTTTTGCAGAGCTGCGAGTAAAATGAGGGGATGGGGCGGATGAGAAAGATGGTAGAGAAAACGTGTGCCGTTGCTGAGAAGGAAGTAACTGCGGCAAGAATAAGCTCCCCTTTGGTCCATTAACACAGCTAACTGTGCTGCAGTGGTACCTGGTGGCCTCACCAGCCGTAGAGACAAAGCCTCATCATCTCCACCCGAGAGGGAACCGAGGCGCGGACGAGGAGGTCAAGCAACACCGCAGCAGGGCGAGCGCTGCGCACACAAACCGGGGCGGCTCATATACACAGCAGAGGTGGGAGGCTCGGGGTGGGAAGCTGCCTCTGCAGAAAAAGCTACCAGTCTTACTGACTACTAGGAGAGAGCGCATCACTGCTCGGGAAAAGGCGCCACCAGAAGCAAAAGAGATCAGAGGAGGCCAGGGAGGAAGAAGCTAGACTTCCACTCTGAGGTTGTGGACCGAGCAGGGCACGTCAGCCGGGGGACCCGAGCGCTCCGCGGTAGAAACGCGGGACCTGGAAGCAGTCAAAAACGGCAGAGCAGGTTGCAAGCTGGCAACTCCCTGTTGCTAGATGTGCGCGTCGGAGCTATTAAAAAAAAAGATTCACAGGGGAAACATCTATTGAAGTGTCATTTCCAATTCACTCCATCATTCTTTTAATTTCTTATTTGCCCAGAAATAAAGCTGAAAGTGATCCAGGCAGAGCAATGCTGCCTCTCCACCTCTCTGCAATCCCCGTGGCTGCTCCTTTCCTCTCTGCCGAGACAAAGGACCGTCTCTCCTGACCATCGCCATGGCCAAGACAACCCAACATTGGCCCGATGCTGTTGCTTAACAGAAAATATTGTAGGAGCAGGGGACTCCTCCCTCAGTGGAGGCTGCCCGCCTACGGTAAAGCTCCGCTTGGTGCCGGGAGAGTGCGTGCACATGGCTGCTTCCACCTCCAGGATTAAGGGGTGACCCTCGGGTTTGAGCTTTGGGGAGCAAGAGGGAATGAGGGGCAGGGGGGTACGAGGGAGTGGGGAGAACAGCTGTTAAGCTCTTAGAGATAATAAATTGAATAGCTCTGAAATTGGACCCACAAGGATAAAAGTGGTTTTAGTGCCTATAAGACCCGACTATAAACTCAATCTGTCAGACAGCAGCAGCTGTTAAAGATAATGGTCCTGGTAAATTTAACTTCCGAACTGCCACAAAGGGACTAGTGTGATGTTAAGTTTCTCTCTTCTTTGAAAGGAGGTGGGGAGAGTGGGGGGGAAAGCATCAAAAAAAATGCAAGATCTTAAACATGCATCTCCAGTCAGCTAATCAAAAAACCTGCTTTGAAGAGCAAGGATGGGCTGTGCCCCCATGGGGGAGAAGAGATCCTCCGGAGGCTTTTAGGCAGATGAATACCTCTGGGCTGCTTTGATAGGATTCCACAAGCGATACCAAATATTTGCTAATCAGCCAAGGTCAGCAGGGAAAGAGATGACTCTCTGCTCCAAAGCCAGGCATCTCCTAATTATTTAAGTCCACGCTGTGACTTTATCACGAGCTCTAGGCAAAGAAAAGCGTCTAGCTGGACTACCCCCGAGCAGATGGTGACTCAGAAGCATTCTCCTTCCCTCGGTCCTCCCTTGCCGTGGAAGGGAACGGTCCTTCATCCGCACCAGGCCCCTTTGGGACTGACAATCCTTCCCCCAGGAGCCGCCCCGCTCGGCCCCGGCACGGGGGGCAGCAGGACAGTGCGAGACCAGCCCCACCGAGGGAAGCCCAGCGCTGGGGCAGCACGGGCAGGCAACGCACGCTCCGGCTGCTCCTTGCCACAGATGCGCTTGTCAGCTCACAGGAAAACGTTGCTTGCACCAAATGCCCCACCAAAAACCCAGGGAATTTTATCACGGAACGCAGCTGCGTCTGGGTCCGGCTCACAGAGATCAGAGAGAAATCTCTAGATTGGCAGCGTAATGCTCCAAAACCTACTTTCCCTGCCAAGCAGGTAATACAGCATGATTGAGAGTGTGTTTATACAGACCACTGTTCCAAATAAGCTACTCGCAGCAAGTGTTTTTTAATATGACAATCAGAACTACTTATGCAATTTCAAAAAGGCAGCAGGATTTGGCTACAAGAACAGAAGACAGTCCAGTTAACTTCACCTAACCAAGCAACTGTTGCAACCACGTAACCAGCATCGACTTTCTACGGAATAAAGCAAAAAAGACCTGCATGGTCCTGGTGAGAAGCAAGGAGGAGGGCTGGCCCCTCCACACTGCCTCCTCATCCCTGCTCAGCTCCATCTAACACCACCTCCGGCATGGTTTGCAGCATGCCCACTTTTCTCCAGCCCCAGCCCTTCCCAGGACACGCTGCAGGGACATAAACCTTTCCTTAGCACATATGCCCAATATCCTGCTTGCTTCAGGATCAGAGGAGGGTTTCATCTCGAGAGGATTTCTTCACAGCTCATTTTTCAGCTGCCTGAGTGGTACTCTTGGACTCTTGCCACTCTGAGGGAAACCCTTAGGTGACCCTTACTGAGGAGACAGGGAAGAAGTGGTTCCTTTGGAAAAGGTTTTACCCCAATGGGGATGAGATTTCTCATGTGCTTAGCACAACATCTGTGCCTGGATGGATCTGGGTTTCGCTGGAGTGATGGATTTGGTGTCAAACGCCGCAAAGCTTCCAATCAAGTCCTTGGGAGAGGACCGTGCAACCACTTTGGAGCAATATCCTTGGATTACTTCCCAAGGTAGGGATATTTTTTTAAGGGGTTGGAGGACTGACTCCTTTTGGATGCATTTCAGCAGTGCTCATCGTTTCTAACCAGCAGTTAAAGAGTGTTGAAGGTCTCCAGTCAGAAGCAGAGCAACGTAAGCTAGCTTTAAGCTACTTTGAGATTAAAACTCCTGATTTTATTCAACACTATGGATAATTTATCATTGTTGTAATTACCCAAGGACATACGAAGAGTCCAATCAAACTTAAATACACAGAATATCTGGGGGGCATTTACAGATACACTAATGAAAGAAGAGAGCAACCCCAAACCCCAGTGTTTACACGTCTCCTTGCCACCAGAAAGCCCCGATTCAAAAGCAGCTCCTCCAGCCTTTTTCTCACCAGTGGTATGCAAGAGCAGTACAGAAAGAATGCAGGATTAACCCCTGTGAAATGATTTATCACTGCAACCACGTACAATACAGCTTCTGTCACAGTTGTCCATCACTCCCCAGCAATGAACCTGGGAACTTTATTCCCAGGAACATCCAAGTTGGCAACTGGAGCCCCCCCCCCCCAAGGCGATTCCTCAGCCATCAGCAGCCCAGTGCACATGGCACACACACTGGTGATCCTCTCCCTCCCTCCACATTTCTCTGTGCTCTCAGAGGGGAAAAAAAAAGGAAAAAAAGGGGGGGGTGGGGGAAAAAAAAAAAAAAAAAATAGCCTTTCCAGGCCTCCGGGTTAAACTGTGACCTACTTCAATCCACACTGCTGTCCATTATTACCAATCCAATTACTCCAGACAGGTTAACTCAGCTTTAATTTATGTCAATCCAATTACTTTTTTTTTTAGTATTATTAAATAAAAAGATCACTTCATGCTTTGAATGATTTATGAATACTAGGTCAGCATCCCAGGGAAAGGACTTGGGAATGCTCAAGGTCAAGGTTGGCCTCATGCAGGAAATCCCTCCCAGACTTTGTGGGGAGAGCTTTACTCACCTCATCTCTCTTTTTTTTTTTTCGTATTTTAATTGGATCTCTCACACAAGAGCCTATGGCTTCCAGGACTCTGCTCAGCGAGCAGGAATGGCATTCTGATTGCAAATATGTTTCAGCTGAAGTAAGAGGCACTTAAATTAACTAGATCTCCTTGTCTGCTGCAGTATAATGGGACAGCTGAGCACAAAGCTTTCCCCTTCAGGGGAAAAAGGAATCCAGGATGGAGATTTTTTGAAGGCACAAAGGGGAGTCAGGTATTTAATTCCCACAAATTTCCACTCAATTCCCCTTTGTCAGCCTTCTCCGGAAGTCAGCAGCAGGGGTGTTTTAAACAACCCTGTCACTACCTTCACTCCTACCTTCTGTCCTTGCCAGGGTTCTGGCAAACTTCTCTGAGCAATCAACTGCCTTGGATCAGGGTGGTGTTGAAACCTGCTCAGCAGTTCCTCCTCAGCTGGGTGCAAAGCCTCAGCCTCTCTGCCACCGCTGCCAGGACCGACGCACCAGGAGATGCTTTGCCTGCCTTCTCACACCTTTAGAGCTGAGACGCATTCCACCTCCCTCCAAGCAAGGGCTCCAGACGGCTCGGTTCAACTCCCACTTCTGCCGCTAACCCATCCTATGACCTTGGCAAACTCCTTTGGACTTGCGTGCCCTGGTTCCTTCTACCACACAGCCACCCACCCCGCTCTACCTCCTACCCACACGCAACTTGGGCCGGTCACTAAAGCCCCTGCCAGGGAGCAAATCAATTTGAGACCCAACAGCTTTTTGACAGAGTATCTCCCTGGCTCCCAGACAGGCCATGAGCAGAGCTGGTTAAGTCTTAACACGTATTACTCAATTATTTTCCCCAGTGTTTCTAATTAGGACCAAAAAAGTTTTGCTGCCTTTTTTTTTTTTTTTTCCTCCTGTCCAGCTAAACTTTCCAGCTGATCTCAGCTGCCGTGGCAGCAGAGTCAGTTCTGCAGATAACTTGGATCCTGGACCATTTCCAAGGCTTTGAGTTAAAACCTTGAGAGGTACCTTGCAGATAAGGGGCTGCTGCTGAAGTTGGTGAGAGCCAGTTTCACAAGCCCAATTCCAGCATCCAGGAAGACACATTCTATACAGGATGGCACTTCCAAGGGAGCCCGGGAGCAGAATCCTGGGGGTTAAGGCTGCAGAGGCATGCCAAGTCACAGGGAAGAGGATGTAAAGCCTAAGTGCATCCAGATGGGGAAATAAAGGGAAGAGAGGTTTCAAGGATGAGCACTAAAATCACCTCCAAAAAAAACATCTTCCATTTAGAAGAAAAGGGAAAAAGCCTCTCAAATCAGGAATGCAATTTTAAGTCCCCTCAAAGTGCTGCCTTCACCTCCCTACCTGAATGATCCAAGGATTACCTACATCTCAGTCTTAGCTAGACAGTTTGACAACAGGGCGATCCAAAACCATCTCTATCAAGGAGGACACAACAAATCTGCCCGAAACAACGTCCAGACATCCAAACACTGAGTCACTTCAGTACCCCAGCCAACATGTCCCCTCAAGGGAGAAAAGCCAGACACTCAGCTGGGACACCCTGCAATGCCAGACACCCTCCTCAGGGCAGAGTCACTTGGAAGCAATGCTTTTCAGAGTGAGGAACCCTTGAAAAGAGGTGGGATGTTACCTCATCCTTTCCTAATCTCCCCCTCTTGCCTCTTCATCCTCATCCTACCCAGTGACTCCGATGGCCTGGGCAGCATCTGTTCCCCAGCCCTCCCATATTACCTTGGGAATGGGAATGTCCCTTTTTCCCCAATATAGCTTTTTATCTAATATCCTAAGAATAATTATCTGTGCGCACACGTTACTTGTCATTGACTAGATATTGCCATCTTACCCCAACTTTAGAGGAGGACATGATGACAGGTCAGTAGGCGACTAACAGAGTTCTCAGTTCCCAGAGACACCAATTTAAGTGGCAAAGGACTTTAAAACTTACTACAAAGTTAAACGCTGGGTAAGAAAAGCACCAACATGCACAAGCCTGTTACATTATTCCCTTCCTTATCCTTAGGCTGTGCCATTAAGAAAATACATGAGAAACTGGAATTTTGCTGTACGGCTACAATAGACGTCCACATGCTTCTCTTGAGGACTTTTTGGATGCTGCTTTGTGGAATGCACAGCCCAAATTATTCATTATGTTCTGAAGCAGTTGTCGAGTTGTCTGAAAACAGACAAATGAAAACACAACGCCAACCAAAAAAAATAGCTCTTGCAAAGAGGGATTTCTGAAATTCAGGAAATGCATTACTAAAGCCAGAGAACGTAAAGCTCCCCTTTTGCATGCCACCAAAGCAACATGGATGGGTTTCCTTGGGGGGGCGGGGGGGGGGGGGCAAACACCAAAACAAAACTAAAAAGAAAAGTCTGTGCCCACTGAATGGCTTTGAAATTTCCATCCCAAAGACCAAGATGACCCCTTGGGCTGGGACAGCATTGTTTGTATTAGTGCTGCTCTGCCCAGCTTAATTGTAAGAGTTGGAAACAGCCAACATTCCCGAAGGGCCACAAGTTCTTTCCCCTATTGTTCTAGGCTCAGCACCGAGAGAGCAAGTGAAGGAGGAGTAATGGGGACAAACAGGAGGGAATCAGCTGCATTCACTTTCCCTAGGGCTACTTCTGCCAAGTCTTAAGAATAATTCTGGGATCCTTCACCCTCCTCCCTCTACCCTTTCTATCAGAGAGGCCAGCTTTCTCCCAAGTTGTCTGTGGCCTGGCACCGCATCTCCTAAATGGGACCCCACCTGACAAAGGCAGGTGAAAGAAAAAGCCTCGTAGCTCCTGCTGTGAGAAGGCTGCCTTTGGGTGAATACAGGGAAGAGTCTGCTCTCTGGGAAAAAGGACTGGAAACGTTTTCAGTTCCAGCCTGCATATGCGCCGAGGGGAACCAGTCCTTCAGGATCCCCTCTCTGCCCTTCACTTTGAAACCAGTCCCTGAGCAGGCTCCAGCTCAGCATGTATTTTCATTTCACTCATGACACGCGCTAGTATTGGTTTTCTGCCCACCCTCTTCAGAAGCAAGAAAGAGAAGAGGAGACAAAAAAGAAAGAAGTGCAGCAAAAAATGATGCCACTCTCAAGAAATGGCACTTTAGGCAGTCTCCACTACATCAGTAATGACAGTCAATAGTGCCTCCAAGGACTTGCTTTCTTCAAGTCAATACTACATTCTGACAGCCAGTTTATTCCTGGGATCCATGAGCCTCTCTTCCAGATTCAATCTCGCTCCGACAACCATTCCTCTGAGGCTTTTATCCAGCTTACAGATAGTACAGCGATACGAGAGCCAAACAGCGAAGAAATCTTACCGCTGCTCTGCAGAAATGCACTTCTTTACTAAGTGGCTTTTCTTACCCGCCAGGATCACCCACAGCACTCTGGAAGTCAGAGGTCATTAGAAATAAAGCAGAGACGCTTAAACAAATACCTCATCCCGGATTCCACACGGCTTCGGCTTCAGGCGATCCTCTCCTACAGCTTTCCCTCTTAAGAGATTTACCACTATACCGGCTTGTGGACACATGCACAAGAGGAAAGCGAGGCAGAGAACGTGACCTTCTAAGAAGACACCCGGATTTAAGGTCTGCAAAGTTCATGCCACCGACTCGGCTGCCTGAGCCAGAGCTGGGACGGTACCCACCGACATCTATCACCAGTTCTGGTGTCTCCGCAAGGAAGGCTCCATCTTTGTTAAAGATCTGCCCACCTGCGTCACTAAAACTTCTTTAGCGGAGAGTCCTTTTCCGCAAGCATCAAGGAACGGAAACATAGTCATCTTCAAAGTAGGCTTAGAGGAGAGAAAGCATGTACTAAAATAATTCAGTGCAGCAAGCCCCTGGCCTTCACCTGCAAAGACACAAGCATAATTGCAATATTAAACAGACACATGAAGGGCCTCCAGGACATAAATGGGGTTTGCAGAGATCAACTGCAAGGTCTGTGCCTTGGTGAGAGCCGCCTTAGCAGCTTCCACACCAAAAGGTAGATGGCTCTGTGTTCATCTCCATTGCTGTCCCAATTTTATTCGCATCCTTGGGTTTCAGGAAAGCCCGTTTCTGTTATAAATCCTGGATAGAGCCCTGTTTGTAAGGCACACTCTGAAAGGATTTGTTCCTGCTGCTGCAGAAGTCTGTTTTTAACGTGCCTGCTTGTTGTGGGTTGCCAGGAGGAGCAAGGGATTCCTTGCCAGCTGGTGAGCAGCATGGGCAAAGAGAGAGTCACAGTAAATTAACCCGCTGCTCCCAGCTTTGGAAAACTACAGTGGGAATGTCACGCCACAGAGTTGCGGTAGTGTCCTTGGGGTGCTGCTCCTGTCCTTTCTTATATGCCAAAAGCCTTTGATGGACTGAAAGCTGTCTATCAAAGCGCATCTCTCCCATCAGCTAAACTTAGCTCTGCTTTATGCATCGCCACAGCCTTTGCCCTCCCGCCTGCACATCCGATGCCTGGAGTGAAGGAGTTAATGCGAAGCTCCGTTGTGCTACAGCAAAACCCCAACTGGAGATGGTGCTCAGCGAGCAGAGGAGGGCAAGCCTGGGAAACAAAGAACGAGATTTTTTTTCCCCGGCACCCTACACCTTACGCCTACCTCTGCAGCACCAGTAGCAGAGCGTTACGCTCCGGAGGACAGAACTTCCCAGTGTCACAGAGAGTTCACCATCTCAACCCGAGAATTTTAGACACGGTTGGTGGCTAATGAGGTCCAGGGAGGTATGGATGGCTGCTGTTTGTACAGCTTTGTGGAGGAAGCCGTAAGAGTGCTCTGTAGATGAAATCAGTACACATTTGGACATTAATGTAATTTAACCTGAATTCGTTCTACCTTTCAAACCTCCGGAGTGGCAGGGAAGACCCATGAGCAAACAGGCAAAGAATATCTTTATTATAGAAAGGCTAAGGTGACAGTTTATAACGTGTCAGATAACTAAGGCTAGCAGGAGGCTGTAGATGCTAGCAAGAACACAGAAGATTGCAGAAATAGCTCAAAGGTGTTCTTCACTACACACACGGAAAAAGGAGATTTTTGCCTGGCGAATGCAGTTAAAGCCGTATAAACCTACAGAGTCACAAACAGCTTGTCTGCATGGCTGTACGCTTAGAAGGAGCTGCTTTACCAAAAACAGATGTTCGCACAAAATCCCCAGAGGCTTCTGAAAAGCCCCTGCAGTTAGGAGCTGCCACGATCGGTATTTTGTATGAAATAATGCCAAGGACTGCTCAGCTCCCCACAGGGCAAGGCAACTCTTTTAGAGATTTTGTTACCTCAGCCCTCTTCTGCTTGTTCTGCTGATCCAGGACAAACTCACCTTGCTGGCCCAAAGCAATGTTGACAGGTTGACTGTACTGCCTGGCTTTGTACCAGCTCAGCCTGTCCTTCCACAGATGGTGCAGGAGCGTAACAAGTCACCTCTGGTGCTCCAGCTAATTCAGCAAATACGAGCATAGACTGGGTGAGCTTGTAGCACACAGAGCCTCCAATACCAACTGCGGATCCAGGACCTCTCACAAAACCTCCACGGAGATGGCCCTTCAAGTGCAGCCCACTTCAGGCAGACCTGTATCCGCAGCCCAGCCACGGCCACCGTACAGCACAGACACACTCTGAGGCGGCTCACACACCAGTAGCAAGACGGGGCCCAGTAAGGGCAATCCATGCAACCCCGGCAGGCGTTCCCAGCCACACTGAGCTCCTTGCTGTCATTGCTGGGCCGATCCCAACATCTGGCCCAGGTCTCCAACCTGCTGTAGTCACAGCCCTGACAGCATGACTCCAAGACTAAGCCTACCGGCTTTGCCCAGCTGGAGTTAAAGAAGGTCTTTAACAGTAATAAAGTACATGGCAGCCCTAAGAAGGGACTGAATCAGAACACCAAGTAGTGGATAGAACTGGGTCAGACTGGATAAACTTGTAACATAACCCACTTAGAAGCAAGTTGCCTCCGGAGCACATCTTTCTCAGCAAGAAGAGGAGGGGGAAGGACAAAAAA